>SNQJ01S0001087.1:19705-32518 GCA_010110895.2 Picea sitchensis
ATTAACAAAGTCTGTGAGCATAGAAAAGTTCTCCTGGTGTAGAGTAATAATGGGCATTGCTTCCCTGGATTATTGACTATATAATCCCCTGGACCCCTGGATGCAAAGAAAACAACAAGTGGGAGAATGTTGGGTATGTGTTATATTCTTTGCATGTGTGTGTGTGTGTGGGTGCGTCAGATACGAAAACTACGTCTAACGATCCCTTCACCTAGAGATCTGTTGTGTGCATCGGACTCTTTCCTAGGGGGGTCCCAGGGGGGGGCAGGTAAGCCCCCCCCTGGTTATGCGTAGCGTTCGGGGCAGTGCCCCGAATTATTTTTTTGGGGCAGTTTTTGCTATTTTTAGCGGATTTGTAAATTAATCCCGGATTAAGGGATTATGGTTTTGGTATCTACGGAATACCTAAAAACATTGTATATATTGTATGGAAAATGGTGAAATTCAATATAATGAAAATAAGAAAGGTTTTCCTGGTTGAGGGTTTCCAGTATAAAATCTTTGTGTACTTTGTGTATGAGCCATTGATTAATTTTTGTATTGCTTAAGAATCTATATGCATTGCTTTACTTCGCAGGTTTAAAACTTACATATTCTTAGCTTTGGAATGAGACCCGAACACCTCCTTTTATATGACAAAAGGATGGTTATTCGGTTGGGTGACGAGCTATAGGCAGTGGGACAGTTGGAAAACTACCCAATAGCCCATAATCTCAATGAATTCCTTGCAACTTTTTAATTTTTGCAACATTTGTGGGTATACGTGGGTTGCAATGGTGTAACTAGAATATGTACGTGAGATGTAGTGGTGAATCAAGCGTGTTTACGTGGGTAGTAGTGGTGTAGGGTGCGTACATATTCAAAAATATGGCTTTTAAGAAGAGTTTCTCAGTGATGGCTTGGAAAAAATAGCAAGTAAGAGGGCCTGATGTCAGGTATGCATGTATGGTGCAATTTAGGGTTATAACATGTTTGGATCTATAATAAGGGATATTCAAACCTCCCACAGTGAGAGTTGATTGAGGGATATGATTCCTATCAAATGAAGACGTAGACAGCAGAGCCATTGTTCCCCCGGATCCAAAACTAGGATTCATATAAGCAGGCGAGGGAGAGGATGGAAAGGGTGAAGGAATTTTTGGAATATCAAGAGGAAAATTATTAGATACCCAAGGCATTTACCGAGTATCATAATTCTTCATACCATTATGAAACATGGACAGATTCATCAACATGAAATGAGCGAATGTCGTGGGGGAGGTAGAGTTAAATGAGGGAGCCAAAGGGACTCCATTATCCATGATAATGAAAATCACGACGCAATAAAAAATCCCAAGGTCAACTAATAATAAAGGAGCACACCAAAATAAAATAAAAAAAGGGACAATATTCATAAAAATAGGATAAAGTGGATGAAAGGGGCCTCCCTCCCTAAAGTAGGTATGCCTCACCCAAGAGGGGCCTAAAACTCCCTACAAAAGATTGGAGGTATCATAATCAGTTATAAGGGATCTCATGGGGTTAACAACCAGTCGATCATATCCCCTCGGAGAGGTAATCCTCCATAAATTTTGTGTGTTCTCCAACCATTATCTGACCCAGGGTACCTACAGAATAACCCTTGTAAGTAACCTATGTGGTACTTATGTCAAGCAACTAAGAAACCACGGTATAAAAAATGTGCAGGAAAAAAATCATAAGTCATGTCTATCGTATGGGAAGGGGAACAAAGCTTGAAACCTCAAAAGAACCGCCTCTCATAGAGGTAAAGGTACCATCAAGATCCCCATATATGAATGGATCCCCGGAAATATATCTGACGCTAAGAAGGTATTAGCGGGATATCCCCTCAACCAACCTCTCACAATCTCATGCTTAACTCCGATGGAAGTGGAGCCTCCTGACGTAACCAATTATATAATGGATTTCACCACTCCCTTAGTGAGGCACATATGTTGATTTAATAGCCTTGGAGAATTGTACTCACACAATCTTATTCCAAGGCTCTAAATCCTAAGCTAGTTTGTACACCCTAAAAAATAAAATCGTTTCTAATCAATTTTAAATTATAAGCGTTTCTTTAAGTGGTGTTTCTTACTCAAAAAAGGTGTGGTTATGAAACTAATGATGTTATTAATCAACAAGTAAAATAAATGAATATGAATAAAATGAAAAGTCCTAACTTCAATTCCCAATAAATGATAAGCTTTTCAAAATGCAATTTTCAATTTAGTTTTGCAATTCCAAATAAGATGCAATCTTTCTATACATGTGCTAATATCAATGATAAGTACCCAAAAGATCAAATGCCAACAATGTAAAATGCCTAATATTTTTGTATTTTCAATATAAAAGAATGAAAATGAAAGGGATGAACAACATCTTGATATAAAGATTCTATTCTATGTAAACATATACAAACCAAGTAGGATATCGAGAAGAAAACACCCAACCCAAGATGCAAGGAAAATCAAATGAAAAGGATGATGAGAAAGGAACTACCTAAAAATTCAATCACATAAAGGTTTCCTATCATTCCATAAACACTTAACAGTCATAACAGAGACCCAAGAAGACTCTACAACCATCAAAACTTACCCAACAAACATCAAACTCAGAAACCAAGAAAAAAAGGATGATGTACGTGACTATTCAGGAGAAAACCGCATATATATGCCTCTTGTAGAAGGACAATATGCGTATGTACGTGATTATCGGGTAAAAACCGACGTATATGTGTTAAAACAATTCCAGGCTAAGGAGAAGGCTAATAAACGCAGACTCAAAATTAACAGAGGATGTCAAGCAATCAAACTACAATAAACTCAATATAAACGAGATAAATCAAAGAAGAAAAACACTTGAAACCCTGAAAAGAATATTCTATCCCCAGTATGGTCACCAATTCTATTACGAGGAAAATATCTCTATGAATAGGGGTAAACAACAACAGACAAAAATGACTACATAAATCAACTCTAATCTCATATATGATATATAAGAAAATATGCCAACGAGACAATATAAATAACCTACCTCATCCAGACGTTCAATGAAGTCCATCGTTGAGCACTTGAATCAAAGAAATACACCTACAACATGTCCTCAACAACCAAGAAACACAAGCATATGGTGATAATATATAATGTTAGCACATTCAATAGTATAATCCATCAACATTCATTACAAATATTCTCATGGAATAACAATTCAAATATTTTCAATATATTAATTGAACGATAAAAGAGTATATCTATTAAAATGTAATCAGCATAAGTGAATGAATTACAAACTTCCATGTCGGCACGGTTCGAAACCGAGAAACTAAGTCCCTTCTAGCTGGGCCTCCACCACTTCAATCCTCCACCAAAGGAAAGCTCATATAAGAGAGACAATGAAGTTCTCAATCAAGTAGGGAAGATCTTGGGGGTTCAACAAAGTGTTCAGACTTAAAAGGATAAAGGGATGCACACTCAATATGAAGTGAATAATTTCTCCATAGTAACTTTTCTCTCAAAGTTGAATTCTTCTCCCATTTTCCATAGCTATGGCCCATTTATAACCTTCAAGTGGAACTGAAGGGTTGATTAAGAACTTTTCCAATATATGGAAGGTCAAGGATCATAGATCTCGTGACGTGACATGGAAACCAGACAACATTTTTTAATTTTGGGCACAAAAACTGATGTATGAGGGATGCAGTGGTACAACCTAAGTATACACATGTTGTATAATAGTTGGGACATGTATATGTAGACAAATATTTTTTTAGCTCTGGGATTTTCAAAAATGGACTTCAAGTCTGCATAGGGAAATGGAAAACATCCTTCTGAGCAAATTTGCATAAGGTGAGGAAAATCTTTCTATAAAAAGAAGGGGATCCATTCTCTTGGATTGTACAGGATGGATAGAAGAGAGTTGGTGTACCTTGTATTTTTGTGTGTGTTGAGAATGCTATGAGAGATTCAGTGTTGGATATGTTGGGAAGCTAAATATTTATTTTATTTCAAGTCTTAGTGTTTCTTTAAATATTTATTTTATTTCAAGTCTTAGCGTTTCTCACTAACATTATCTCGTGACCTCCATGGGTGTCATGAGTCTTCTTTTTATTTAAAATTGCTTAATATTGTTTCTTGTAGAAAATAATTGTTATACTATTTTGAAAACCATATGTTTATTTTATTTTTTAACTCTACATATATATCTAGTTATGAACTCCGTGTTAAACACTAGGGTTTTGATTTCATTTAAGTTTAAAATCAAAGTCTCGCATAAAAAAATTTAATCAGTCATGGCATGAAAGATGATAGATTTTTCCTTAGGTATATTTCAGAATTTACCTTGATCTTATCATCCATGTTACTATTGTTATCTTACATCTTTACTTTGAGTAAACAGAAAAAAAAATGGTGACGAGCTTAGGTTCACTACAACACTCTAAGTCACGATAAATTGTGATAAGCACTGACAGTTTACCTAAGATCATGACCTAATCATCCAATCTTATAAGTATATTGTTAGATTTTTTCCAAGTCTTTTAAATGTTCATATGACTGTGAAACCATGTCTTAGTTGTAGTAAGATTTTTTTACTCAACGTAATCCCTGGGCATGGCAGTGTTGGCACCTATAGAATTCCTCGGCACTTGGAACTATTCTACACTCATATTGACATCTAAGTTGTTTATCTCAACTTATTGAGTTTTTGGAATTATTCCATTGAATAATTACTTTTTCTCAGAATTATAATAACCTTATTATTATATATATAAATGTTTTACAATTAGATTGAATTGGATGTTTAGCCCAATTTTTATATTGATATCGTTTTTATTATTAGTCCCTTCCCTTCGGGTTGGTAGGGGATAATAGTAATCGATTTTCATCCTTTTTATTAAATTATCACAAAAACCAAAAAAAATTCACTTCTTTAACCAAAGTTTTAAAAAAATCATATAATTTAGGTTGGAAATTCATATACCTAAATCAAAGTTTTGATATCGACTATTTAGCCGCTTTTCGAGGCACAAAGAAATGATATCTTAGTTTATTTCATAGTTTTGAGTCCTCATTTTTAGCAACCAAAGTAAAACAAAGTAATGCTAGACATGAGTCTAACATTACTTCTTAACATTAAATGTTATGATATATGTTAAGAAGTAATGCATGGGGCATAATAATCCATAGAAGATTGCATTTCCTACCACCTACTCCATATGTTTCCACCTATGCCACCATCCAAAGCTACACGATCCTGCATTTTCACTTCTTTACCTTCTCCTATACACATGACACACAACCTCCTCTCCAATTTCCAGCAGCCTCCTCTCCAATTTCCCGCAGCCATTCTGTTAGTATTTAGGCTTTCCTGGTAGTATTTCCACTTGCTTGCAACATGCAACATCAATTTTCCTACTAGTATTTCCATGCAACATCAATTTACCTACTAGTATTTCTGCTTGCATGCGACATGCAACATCAATCTGCAGCATCAATCTATCAATATTCCACATCAATCTGGGAAGGACGAGGAACCCTCGCTTTACTGCAGCATGCAACATCATTCTCCCTTTTATTTCTTTAGGTTGGTCACTCCATGATGGTTTCTACTGCGATGTATTTCTCCCGATGGTCCGTCTGCGAACTACTGTTCTATTTTGCCGATTTCTCCCGATTTCTTCATTTGTTGGGTTCCTATTATGGTTTTGGCTTCTACTTGGATGTCTCGCTCAAATTCTTCATTTGTTGGGTGCATATTTCTTCATTTGAGGTTTGGAACCATTACGACCTGTAGGTGAATGAATAAATGAATAAATAAATGAGTAATACTCAGTACAACATTAACCTCTAATAAAATAGATTATATCTTCAATTTGCACTTCATTTAAATGTTGTTTTTCTACATTTAGAGCTCATCTAAACTGATATCCATTTTTTTCATTTTGAACATGAAAACAKGTGACAAAACCATTAGAACATAGAACMATCAAAACGCCATCGAAACTTTCATGTAACAAGAAGAAAAAATAATCTTGCTAGAAATGAAGGTATTTATGGGGTCGATGTTTGTAGAAAATTTGATAGCCATACCTCCTACTTGTATATATATATCTATTTGAATACATGAGAAAAGAAAGCATATGAGTCTACATACCTTCTTGTTCCAGCTTCTATTCCCTTGGTTACTTATCCTATCCAACAGACCCTGTAGTTAAAGGCATTGAAACCCCATTAATGAGGGCCTAATGAGTGACTGAGTAGAAGTCATGTCCAGGCTACCAGTAGAAGGCCCTTGATGTGTAAAAGATACTGGATCAAATGATTTTACCTCTGCATCCTTTGCAACCTGCCATTTGTAACCATCAAGCAAACTATGTCAAAGGCAGAGTGTTAAGCCACTTAATAATCCAAAAATTGCATAGCAACGAAAAACATACCTAGTCCTAGAGCCCTAATAGGTAGTAGCAAACAAAGGAGTACAACCACTTGCAGATGCATATGCAATTATAAACCCATCACCTTGTGCAGATACGTATGCATATCCAACATTGGTTGAAGTTTAAAGTTTACATAGTTGATTGACCTTGATGACCCATAACCCATTTATTCATAATAATTCTACTAATAAGAGACAAATAAGAAAGCAACAACACTTACAAATCCAGGTCCCATTTACTCAATTGCCCAAGCAAAACAACTAGTAGAGGTAGTAATTTACCTTGAATCCGCGCCATTTTACCTGGTATAAGAACCAGATATAGAGGAGAAAAACACAATTTAACCATGGAAACACAATTTCACCATTGAATTCGCAATTAAGGTCACACCACCAACAACAATGGATTCTGCTGCAAGGCTATCAGTCCCAGGTATAGATACAAACCCAATTGACCAAAATTAATACCCCCTTCAACTTTACTTGCTTACTATGCAATACTTTGGTTGCTAGAAGTCAATCGAAATTGCTTCTTTACATCATCGAGTTTTGGAGTTGTTCCACCATTCATTCAAGAATGTAAGTCATTATTTTTAACTCAGTTTTGAATCAAAAGGGGTTCATTCTCAATAACAGAGAAATATGGTGGGTGTTTGAATCGTGCCACAACAAAAAGGGAAACCTTGTGACCATACTCAATATTCTATTTTTCTTATTTCTCGAATTGCCAAATCATATTCACTCACGATATTTCCAGTAGCTAGCTTTTTCACTTCTTCACTTAAGAAGGGAAATTCCAGAAGAAGATAACTCTTTCTTCCCGAAGAACAAAAAAAAAGAAGTGCGCAAAAACCAAATGCAAGGAAAGAGAAGTAATTATCATATGACCACAATGAAGGTACCCCTAGATCAGTAAAAGGACTGCTTATCGGTAATAACATCTGGTGACTAGTTGGCATTGTCTTATTCAAAAGGATAAAAGATTCCTGAAACGCGTGGTTCAATATAATAAACACATGGTGAAACGTGTGGTTCAATATAAAAAAACATGTGGTTACATCGTGCATTTGTCAACAATACTTTATCTATTTGTCACCTTTTATACCTTCCTTCATTTTAAATAATAAATAATTGTTATTGGTGATTACACTTAAGCATGCTATTTTATTTTATATTAAATCATGGCAGTTATTGGCCCCTTGAACATCGTTCTACCCCAATGTTGATTAGTCAATGGATTACTAAATTGTCCCCAAAATATTGCAGATGTGGCAATAAAACTATGCTTGTTTGCAACAAATCGCTTGGTACATTTAGTTGTCAAGATAAATCGCTTGGTGCATTTATTAAAAATGAGTTTCTTATAACCTCTTGGTACATTTAGTTGTCAATATAAATCATAGTTATATGTTATAACCGCTTGCATCATAGGGAGTTTCTTGAATGAATTGAAATAATATAAATTCTAGCAATTCTAAGATAAGAAAAAGAATAGCAAGAAAGAACAGTTTCATTGTTAAATATATCTTCATTGCTGAAGGATTTGGTCGAGCATATCAAAAGGGGGATCTTCTCTCTCTGGCCTGTGAATATTTTTCCGTAGATTGATTGCATCGTGACTATGTTCTATTTATATATGAATTAATTTTTTCCACATCAAAATAGGTTTCCTGTGAGCTCCTCGCTAATACACTCCCACTAATCTATTCGAGCTACAACGTTTGGCAAAAACAAATTTCGTCCACCATAGTTGGCAGTGGCAAGGACTTGTTTTCCTTTGCAGCTCCACTTGTTTCTTAATAAAATTGATTAAAGGAATGTTGTCAAGGTATCCTTCATTTCAGTTGAACTATGTTAATAGTGTTAGCAAATGAAGGGTTACTAGAGAAAATTTCTTGCAGTTAGTGCATTGCTTAAATTCTTTTTGATGTGTTAAATGGAGTAGTAACATAGGAAAATAATTCAATGTTTATGTTTAAAAAAAATAAAAAAAAATAAAGGCTATTGAAAATGTGTCCACTTATTATATAGTGTTTAGAGAACTCAGGGACGTTACATTTAGATATACTGATATGTTATGAAATAGAGATGTTTTGAAATGGAATGATTTAGATAATAGAGTAGTTTCTTATGTTGTGAAATTTGTATAATGAATTGAAAATTGTTGAAGAAGTATAATGAGTTATTGATTGAAATTGTCGCGTTATGAACACATACCTTATCGTCATATCTATTCCTAAGTCTAGGTTATATCTGGTCATGGGAGTAGATACCTCCATGTTCCTCATAACAGTCATGAGTCTTGAGACCTTAAATGGTCAAAATCAATCAGATGAATCCTTGATCAGGTGGATATTGGTGGCCACCCACCTGTTCCAACTAGCTCATTTTGTCATTCTTTAGTTCAACATGTTCTTTTGTACTTCTTTGTAATTGTGGGTTTTACACTTTCGGAGCTGTCTAGATCCCTACACATCTTCCAGGTGGATATTGGTGGCCTCCCACCTAATCCAATTGGCTTATTTTGTATGTTTTCATGTCAACACATCTTGTTGTAATTGTAGGTTGTTTTGTGGCCCTAAACAATGTTATTTTGGCTCTCCATAGTCAAAATGTATACGGAGTTAGAGTTTGATGGCGTAATGTGTATTTCTCAAAAATACCTTTCCAATGGGCTATCACACGTATAAAATTGAGATTGTATGCAAAATTTACGACCTCGGTAAGTTAATGTACTAACTTACCCAAACAGGGCCCACATGACTTTTGGTGTTTCATCTCCTAGGTTTAGGTTTTTGGATGTCTAGGGTTTTGGACTTTGTGTTTAACATAAAAAAAGGCCTTTAAATCCTCATTGTAATCATCTTCTTGTGAATGGGCATAGTCGTCACATCACTTCTCAGAGATAAATCTGCCACCATTCTAGCGAGTCTTGCACTCTATATTTTTACAGTCTCATTACAATTCTTTCATTAATAGAAATAAATTATTGTTGTATTTCTCTTTTTATGGAAATTTTCATGAGTATTTCATTGTAATATGTCTTCTTTCATTTCTTTCTGAAAATAATCCGGATCAGTGGTATCAGAGTAGGCTTCTCTTGATCATTTTTTAGCGCATGTCCCCTACGAGATCTGAGTATAGCCAGTTGGGTCTCGATTTTTTCTCTCTTGAGGAAAATAACTCTCACACACCCAATAAAACCTCGATGGTGGCAGGAAATCAAAATGGCAGAGCAAAAGATTCTATTAACATGTTGTTTGAGCAAGCTCTCGCGCGACAGTGGGATGAAATGATGGAGACATTTTCACACATCCTTCAGTGCCTATCAATCGCAACAAACACATCTTCATCCGATGGCCATTTTGGAGGAACCTCTCCCTTCAAGGTACAATTTAATTTTGATATTCCCATATTTGAAGTTCAGATAGACGCAGATGCCCTAGAAAAATGCTTAAATCTATTAGAAGGTTATTTCTTAGTTCAAAATTTTTCCTACAGGGAAAAGATCACCTTTGCACTCCTCAATGCTCTCACCCATGTCAAAAATTGGTGGTAAACTTAGTGGGAGCAAAGTTCCATAGAGGAATCTATAATATATGGGGTCGATCCCACTCGATATTTTTTTGTGGATGCGGTAAAAGAACAATACTATCATGTTTATAACTATGAAGACTAGTACATGATATGGACAACACTGCAATAAGAGAAGAGCCAAATAGTGTCGGAGTTCACAAATACTTGCAATACCTTGCACACCAATATGGGTATCAAATACTTTGAGTTAAACCTGGTTCTGAAATATTGTGGGCCTTTTCATAGGTACATACAAACCAAATTGAATTTTGTAAACATCTCATCAATAGAAGTTGCCTATCGATATGCTGTCAAAATCGAGCATAAACTTAGGCACCAGAACAAAAGGGAATTYGAGTCTAAAAATATGAAACTACCAAAGCACGATAAAGACGACCCTAACCAACARCCTCTAGACAACCAATTGAAGAAACAAGACAGAAAGGGTAAAGTAAAGATGAAGAATGACACTAGGAAGTTGTGTGACTTCCACAAAATACCTTGGCACAACACCGATGAATGTTGCTCAAAACAGTCATTGGTGGTTGAGGTCAAAGGCACAGATACGAACCCTGATTCAGAATTCGATCCAAAAAATATTGAAAATAGACAGATCATCGATGCATAACCCACTGCTACTGTTGTGACCACAACAATTCAGCTAGAGGAACCAGTAGATCTGGAAGAGGGGGATAACCTCTTCCATTCACAGATGTGGGTGATGGGGACCTGATTGCATTTCATTGAGGATAACGACAACTAGAAGAACCTCATCTCAGCTAAGGTCATCAAAGAATTGGGGTTGCCAAAAACACAACACCCGTATCCATACAACATCGCGTGGCTTCACCAGGGACATGATCATCGTGTCAGCCAACAATACCACCTATCTTATGGAATCTATCCCTTCAAGGATGGTGTAGTTTTTGATGTTTCCCCTATTGATGTCTGTGATGTGGTTTTGGTCCAACCATATATGTGGAGACGTCATGTTGTCTATGAGTATAGATTCCATAGTCTCATTATTACTCTGCGAGGTTAGATCTATTGTATACTAAAGGTAGTTACGAGTACTTATCCACCAAAACAATGCCATAAGGTAATCTCTCATACTGCAAAATCCATCCTCTTCATAGTCTATTCAAAGGATGCATAGAAGACCGCTACAACCACTGCAGCCTCAACACCTTCTATCCAACGAAAAAAATTGTAAAAGAGAAATGATATATTGGTTATTCACCTACAATGGTGCCTACACAATGTCCCGTCAAACCCATAGACAATAGGTTGGTGGAGCATATTCAACCCTGCCGGTAACTGGTTTGTGACAGTCTTCCATAGACCAAGAAACACAACTTCTCCAATAAAGAATGCATCTCACCAAGATTTAGATTCAGAACATGATTTCCCCTCTTCCATGGGAACTCAACGCAATGGAGAGTATTGCTTCCTGAGGGGGAAGGATTGATCAAGTGGATATTGGTGGCCACCCACCTGTTCCAACTAGCTCCTTTTACCGTTTTTTAGTTCAACACGTTCTTCTATAATTTTTTGTAATTGTGGTTTCTACACTTCTGGGTTTGTTTGGATCCCTACACATATTCCTGGTGGATACTCGTGGCCTCCCACCTAATCCAACTAGCTTATTTTGTATGTTTTCATGTCAACACATCTTTTGTACTTCCAAGCCATTTTACGTCCCTAAACAATGTTATTTTGTCTCTCTACATTCAAATTGTGTAGCAAGTCATATTTTGACAATGTAATGTGTATTTCTTGAAAATACCTTTCCAATGGGTTATCACACACATAAAACAGAGATAGTATGCAAACTTTATGACCCCGGGAAGTTAATGTACTAACTTACCCAAATGGGGCCCACATGAATTGTGGTGTTTCATCTCCCAGGGTTAGGTTTCTGGATGTCTAAAGTTTTGGCATTCCTCTTTAACATACAAAAGGTCTTCACAGCCTCATTGTAATCATATTCTTTCAAATGAGCATAGTTGTAGTGTACCTTTTTTCTTACCAAGGCTTTTAACGCACTATGTAACAATCTGTACAAACTTTTCACATAACACATACAGTCCAGTGTATACTCCACATGCATTTAAACAAGTAAACACATTCTACACAAAGTATTCATATGAATTATTTCCATAATTAACAATCAATAGCACTTCATACTAATTCATATACACAGCGGAAAACCTGATAATATATATAGCATAGTCATGCCAAAATGTGATAAGAACATAATTAGATACCTATCTTGTAACAGTGGTGAAATCCACCAACCAAGTGCAGGCCTTCCATGAACCTCCCAGCCTTAGACCACACTGCTCATCGTCTCAACAGTGGGTCACCCCTGAGATCGGACTGAGCTCCACCCCAAGGCAAGGAATCCTAGGCTAGGATGAGGTTATAGGGAAAACAACACAGAAATATCTGGAATGATTCTTCCCAAAGATGCCATCTTACGCCCACTACTACCAGACTCTCATTCCCCACATGCCTGTTCCTCCCGAGAGTATACACCTTCACACGCATAATCCATCGGTGCTAACCTCCCTCTCTGGGTCTCGACAACAGGCCGGATCAGGAAGTCTCAGAGCCCGTAGCTGGTGCTGGACACTCTCTAGAAGAAACCACTTCCCAACAAACTCTTTCACCTGGAAAGAGTTGCTCGCAGGCCTGACAACCTGCCTCTTCCAGCATCAACCACCTCCCTCACCTAGAGAGGGGTCATACACAAGCTCAGCAATGGATTACTCTAGGCAGTATGCCACACGCAGACCAGCA
>SNQJ01S0001087.1:45423-86773 GCA_010110895.2 Picea sitchensis
ATGTTATTTTAATTTCATTTTTTTTATGCATGAGTCGCATTATTTAAATTTCGATTTTTTTAGGAATGCGTGTACATTCCTAAACACATGTTTATGGGGAATGCGCATGCGTTCTTGGGAACATGCCCATGTGTCTTTCATTTTGGAGGTTTGGGGCTTGTCGAACCTGTCACATCATAAATGCATGTGTGTTCCTAGAAATGTGCACACGTTCATGCAAGCATGCATTCATGCTCANCATGTTCCTAATAACCTGTGAATGCTTTAAGAATGTGTGCATGTTATTTTAATTTCATTTTTTTTATGCATGAGTCGCATTATTTAAATTTCGATTTTTTTAGGAATGCGTGTACATTCCTAAACACATGTTTCTGGGGAATGCGCATGCGTTCTTGGGAACATGCCCATGTGTCTTTCATTTTGGAGGTTTGGGGCTTGTCGAACCTGTCACATCATAAATGCATGTGTGTTCCTAGAAATGTGCACACGTTCATGCAAGCATGCATTCATGCTCACCCTGTTGCCACTTTATCATCCACCAACTTCGTGCACTCACCCTTTAGCATTTCTACAACCTTCTTTTATATATAATACAATTACCCATTCTTGTTATAAAAAAAATAATTTGAACGAATCGAACGGATGGAGAATTTTCAAATTTATTTCACAGATTTCGCTGAGTTTGGTAACTATGATTTAAAGTAGGAAGAGAGTTTTTTCATCATTGATTTTTTTTTGTAATTGAGTTCTCCTTAACAGATGGCCATGATAGCGGAGAAAGAAGAAGAAAGAAAGACAAGGAAAAAGGAGGAAAAAAGTTGAATAAGAATTATTTATAGGCATCTCTTACCGTTTGGTTTCTCTGAGCTTGGCATCTAATCATGATCCAACTAAGTTTTCTTATTTGATCATGTATGTAATTATAATTATATTTATGTTTTATTAGCAATGCCACTTTTGTTCTTCATTATCTATGGTGGTGGTGGTGGTGATGACTATGTCATTGATGATGATGATGATGAACCTCCATTGAGAAACTATAAGAGGTTACTTAGATTTCTTTAAAATTGTATTTTTATACTAAAAAAGTATTGATAAAACTTTTCAAGATCACCATAGTTTTGATGACTTAAAAAGTTGGAAAATTCTAGGATCTAATATAGATATAAAGAGAGCAATATAAGAATAAATGTATTTCATATTCTACTTTCTTAGTATTACAAAGATGACAAAATAAATATTATTTTATATTTAATTTTTTATTTAATATAAAAAATAAAATTGAAAGATATTAATAAACAATATTTTGAATTAATAATTTGAATTAATAAATAATAGATACGTTTATTTAAAAAAATAAAAAAATAAAACATTTTAACCTAAATTATTTGACGAAAAATGTTTTTATCAAACTTATCATAACTTCGTTGTTGAATGAGACCATTTTAAGCAAAACATAAAAACCTAAAATATCGAAAAATGGACGATTACAGACGAAGACAAATGCGAACAATACCTTCTTCTTATTTTACCTCCCTAACGCAGTACGAACTGAAGTTACGATAAATCTGTTTGACACATGAAGTTTCCCATAAGTGACAAACTGAATTTATGATAAATCTGTCTGTTATATGAAGTTCGCAATATATAAAAGTGTCGAGTACAGCCCTGCAGAGTCCAGTATCCAGCATAACAGCAACTAACTTTTCGTTGATACGTAAGGGCTAACATTAAACATCAACTAGACTTGTCATAAATACAGGCCTGCAGAGTCCAGTATCCAGCATGATAGCAACTAACTTTTAGTTAATGCTTAAGGGCTAACATTAAACATCAAGTAGAATTGTCATAATTACAGGCCTGCAACCTTGACTAGCAATATACAGCCTGCTACGAAGCAGTGAGGCAGGGGTATATATATAATAGGATATATTCCAAGGTGTATAAGGTGTATGTACACTGTAGGATATATCTTAACGTGATTTGGGTTCCAGGTTTCTTGGGATTGGAAGTATTTTTTATTTTATAATGTTTGAGATTGATATAGAGAAATGTTAAATTGTGAATTAGGTTTAGTCTTATTTATTGGGAGGAATGATTGCTATCCTTTTTTATCTCCATTCAAATTTAAATAAATTTTTATTTTCTTTCCTGGATTTAAGCTTTAATGAAACAATAAATCATTTCAGCTTTCCAAAAACAGATAACAAATTTATGATTAAAATAAAATGAGTCTAGTTCAAAAAAACTAGGAGTAGTGAGGCATGGATATATATATAATAGGATATATTTTAAGATGTATAATAATAATAATAATAATAATCTATTTTTAAGGTCATGGCCAAGCCTGACACCAAATTGGTGTATGAGACCTCCTCAGCCCAGCAATTTTACATGTAAAGTCTAATACATTGTAAGATATATCCTAAGATGATTTGGACTTGAAAGTATTTTTTATTCGATAATGTTTTTGATTAATATAGAAAGAATTAGGTTTAGTCTTGTTTATTGAGACTAATGATGGTTATCTTCTTCTACATCCACCCAAATTTTAATAAACTTTTACTTTCATCTACATCCACCCAAATTTAAATAAACTTTTACTTTCTTTCCTGGATTTAAGTTCTAATGAAACAAAAAATAATTCCAGCTTTCCAAAAAACAGATAACAAATCTACAATTAAAATAAAATCAATCTTAAGTTGTTCTCTGTCTTATTATTCAATCTCTGTTTGACAAGTATGGTTAGTTATGTGTAATTTGAAAATTTGAATTTGAGAATACTTCATGAAAAATATTACTTTATTTTTAAAAAATAATTTAGTCTAAAACAATGAGAGAAACATTTTGAATGAAATTTCAAATGAATGTTGTTGTAATTTTAATCGTTAATCATTGTATTTTATAAAAAAAAAAAATTGATAATAGTAGTTGATGATATAAATAAAATGCCAACAATTTAATTAAACTCATTTTAATTAAAAATTTAAATACATGTTAGTAATGAAAATATGTTAAAATGAGTTTTTCATATACTTTTCATTTTTCAGCATACATGGGATACTGTATGCTTTTCATTTCCCAGCATACATGGGAGACTGTATCGCTTCAATTTCACATAAGATATAAATAAGATATAAATAATTTTGTAAGTGTTATAGTAATACATGGTAAAATAAATCTATCATATACATATACATTATCCATAGGATGTAAATAATTTTTGTAAGTGTTATAGCAATACATGGTAAAATAAATCTATCATATACTTACAGATTATCCACAGGATGTGAATTTTAATTTCTTACAATAAATGTGCTATGAATTTTACATTTGTGAATCTACGTATAACAAAAAGAAATCGCATTTTATCAAATTGAAGTAAAACGTGAACTAAAAATAAAAAATCAGTAGACAATGCGGGTGAACTCGAAATTCCAGGCCTGTTCTCCGTAAGTAACAGCGTGGACTGCGGTGCTGCAGAGTCCAGTGTCCAGTATTAATTTTGGGAAGAAGTCGACCCGTGTTCCATATGGTAAAAGTGGACGTTCACTGTTTACTGGTCAGAAATCGATTAGTGAGTATCAGTACTTTTAAACATAATTGTATATACAGTGGAAGTAGATGAGCTCCAGATAATGGAAGTAGAAATAGCAGCCCCGGTCCCCCACGCAGACAAGTTTGAAGAATTAATGTATGGCCAATACTCGCGCCGACATTCAGATCAACCAGTGGACTATATTTGAATTTCTTTTGACTCTCTTTGTGGCTGTTGATATCTATATTACATTAAAATTCTGTTTCAAATTTGATGAAACTTTGTCTGGTGTTATAGAATATATATGTAAATACTTTTATCTTTCAAATAAGTATAAATGGAATACCTAAACTGTAAAACCTCAAGACTCCAAGTGTCATTTTTTTTTATGGAGCTTCACAAAACAATTTCCAACTCTGTGGGGGTTGTTCTCTTTGTCTCTCTGCTTCTCACTCTTTCAAGTTAACTATGGGTTTAGGGAGAGGATCACACGATTATGCCGAACTAATGTCACTCAAGGTCCTTGTTCTTATTTCTTTAGATGTGGTTGTTGTTGATGTGCAGACACTCAAAGATAGAGGGTAAGGGGAATCTTGACCATATAGTCATCCTCGCAAAATAAGTTCTTATTCCTGGCGAAATAAGTTCTCCATAAGAGGAATAGTAGCTACTTGTGGAGATGGAAAACAAAGAATATATTAGTAGAACAACAAGCTTGGTGATTGTGTTGCTCTTTATTTATTCAAGGTCATCTTGTACTTGTGATATCTACAAATTATTCAAAATTAAATTATTTCAAAGTTGTTATTTTCAAAATAAATTTTCATTTTTGGAAATTCAAATTTTAGATTTTTGAAGTATGTAATTATTATTTTATGATTGGTGGATAAAAGTTTGGTTTTCCAACTGTCCTCTTTTGATAGACACTTGTATGAGACAAACATTTTTAATAAATTTAATGCTCGAAAAAAGATGCAACAACGAGGTTAAAAATAGTTGACTATGACTCCATGAGTGGGGAAAAGGGTTGAGTTAACTCGGAAATGACTTTTACAAACGTCACAAGTTGAGTTGTGTCACTAGCAACCCCTAGAAATCATGGATTTGTAAAGCTGTGAATTTCCCAAGGAGGGAAAATAATGGAAAGTCCTAGGCATGAGATAAAAACAACATATGTGGGAGGAAAGACACTACTTAGTGTGTTGGGGAAAAGAAATTGTTTTGTTGTTGTGAGCACATCTGGTGTGAGGAAAACAATTTTCTGAACTGTTTAGTGAGATAATGGCTAAAGAGTGATGCTCAGTTTTCCCGTATGGAGTCATGGTTAGGCTAGGGGGTAATTAACATCATTGTTCTACATCTACGGTTGGGTGGAACATGGTTGTTCCATTTTCTTTCCTAACATTGATTGCTCAGATATATATCTTAACTATGTACTTTCATTTTCTAAAGTGTTATATGGTTGATGTTATATATATATGAATGATAACCTATGTAAGTGTGTCTCATGGCCTTGATAGATTTGTGGACTTGTCCACTATTTAAATGACTTTAGTATTTCTTTTTTTGAAGTGTTATATGTTTAATGGATACATATATAGATAGTAATGTGTATGGGTACGCCTCATGGCCATAGCAGATTTATTTCTTTTCCTACTTCTTAAGTTACTGCACAAAAAATAATCTACTTCAGAAAAGAAACAAGTGAAACCAGCACAAACATATTGTATCGAAGTAAAATAAGTAAACTATGTAGTCTTACTTCTTCATATACAATTCGAACTGGTGGAATAAACACAGACTCATGCGATCTTAATGGAGTACAAAACAAGTGATTTAAAATTCCCATATACATTTATGCTTATATACATTAACAAAAATGGCTATCTAACATATTAAATCTTAGCGATCATTATGAACAAGTTCATTTATGCAGAATTGATAAGTCAATGTCGTATACAGAGCCATTATAGTTTTCTCCCAAGTAAAATATGAATGCAGACAAGGTTATACATTCCCGAATAAAAATCTAGTAACTTTCTAAAGAATATTTAAACAACATCGACTATCTATAACAGAGGTAAGCAAACAAAAATCTCTTTCTCGAACTTTGGAAGGAACTCTCAGCAAGAGAGCATGTTGTAGTGGAACCCAAAGTACCTTTTCCAAGATGAGCATTCTCCCTTCGTGGAATCGTGGCATCTAAGTTTAACCATAAAAAAGGAAACTAATATAGGATTATGATACCATATTATTATAATCAAAGGAACATGATATAACAAGATGAGAAAGGGAAGGTACTTATCTCAGGACTGACCGTCCATTCGATCCTTGCGATGTGAAGTCTGCGACTCAAGAGGAGTGGGTGTACAATAGGTTGATGGGTTCTCATGCAAGAAAAGGGACCCATAATCAAAACGCATATCCATAAACTTAAACCAAATAAAAATTACAAAGAGTAATGGAAAAGATCACATTACAACAAATCCCCATTCAGAGAAAAAATCCTTACGGTGAGTAATTGCAAGATTTGTTACAGTGAAGCATTTACCAGTGCTATACAGAGTTAATTTTTTTTAGAGAGTAATTCAAAGAACAGTTACAGAGGAGTATTTACAGTGCTAATACCGAGGTAAGAATCACATAGGATAATTACGATAAATTGTTACAAAGAAGTATATATCAATGCTAGTATAAAGACTAATTACCAAAAATATTCACGAAGAATGGTTATAGAGAATAATCATTGAAAAACCAATTATAAAGTCTAAATAAAGAGACAACAATAAACCCTTTAAATGAGATAGATCTACAAGTATTTCCTCATAGTATGACGACGGATTTCAAATTACAGAAATCAAAATATCAAGTGAAGGAAATTATAGAGACAGTAACAAACCCTTTAAAGGAGATAGAACTACAAGTATTTACTCACAGTACACAGATGGGTTTCAAATTTAGCGAAATTGAAATATCAGGTGAAATAATTACAAAGAAAAAAATGACCCTTGAAGGAGATAGATCTACACGTTTCCTCATCGAACCCGGGCAAGCCTATTTGTTAGGGAGATAAAAATACCATGAGTAACTGCGAGAGAATAGAGATAGCATTTAAAGAAACCATTGTATCAACATTACATCACACAAAGTGGACTGGTCTCAAACATAAAGAAACTATGCAAAAACCATCAAGGATCATGGTATAACTGTACTACAATGAGCGTCGAGGGTTACAGTCAAGTTCTAGAAACCAAAAGAAAATATATATATATATATATATATCCGATGGTTAAGTAAGATGGTTAAACCTTAGTTTGTGGCGCAAATTGGCTTGACGGTTGAACATGGAGATGGAACAAGCTATATGAAAAAACTCGGAGTAGAAACAAAAATTAAAGGACTTAGTTATAGAACTCACAATGGTACTTTGGCCATGCGTTTCGAACTTGTGAGAATTTAACAAGACACAGGACATGCGACGTAAAAATTTAACAGAGAAATAATTCACAGTATCATAGTCTCTTTCGAATCCAAAACTTTATGGGCATAAAACCTTACCTATTACGGAGCATTTGACTTCCATAGGCATATTGTTGTATCTATTTTACTCCCGAGTAGGCGCTAAAAAGTAACTAAGTCGCAGAGAGAGCTCCATGGATGAAAGTCTAATGAAAAAAGGGTAAGAGGCCGAATTTGTTGGGCGTAATGGTGCCTCGAACCCTTCGTTTGGAGTGTAAGGGTGATGGAGTACGACCCCCCCAACTTCCATGTGAAACCAGTGTAGTGGAGGGCTTGTATTGGGTGATTTTCCTGGAATGTTAGAACCCAGAGTACGTAGTGGGTAATTGTTTTAAATGTCTTTCAAAGTTTTAAATGCGAGAAAGAACCACTTTCAAGTTGTAAAATATGAAGTGCAATTCTAACTTGTCACCCATTGTGCCATAACGAGCCACCATATCTTTTACCTTGTGAGTTAACAGGCCCAAGGAATGGCTAGGATGGGGTATCATATGTCAGGTGAGCATAGTAACTAAGTGAAATCACCTTTATCGAGTGGTCCCATGATTCGTGATCGAAAAGAACCTTGAGTCATAGTATTTGCATGGCGAGGTTTAAAATTATTTAAATTTTCATGGGAGGAATGCATACTATATATATTGGATCAGTATGTCACATCCATCGCAATGGCTATGTTATTTTGTTCCCCTAACTTAGCAATAATTTTTTTAATGTGGATTAATCCTTATACAACATAACTTAAATTGATATGAGATTAGGTACTCTGGAATAGATTAAATGTTATATGTTACGATTGGAGTTTTATTATAGTTTTAGGAATAAAACTATTATGGAGAAAATCGTCATGGTACCACATGAACAAGGTAAGAATGTTTATGAAAAGGGTGTCAGTATAGTCTGAATAGTAAATTTCTCTCTTTGGTTAAAAGTATAAACAATTTTTTTTAGTTGAATCAAGGAGTTGTGTCGAGTAATGAATGTTCGAAATATAAAAGCAACGAATAGTTAAAAACATTGAACATACTTATAATGTAGTTGAAAACAAATCTCATAGTTGTTTCCCGTCTATTAAAAAAAATTGTAGCTAAATTTTGGGGTACATTACATATGGTATCAGAGTTGTTGGTTACAACACTTAGGCCTAACGGGAAACACTAGAAAGTTATTTTTGCTGAAGGAAAAATCTAACAAATAATGTTTACTGTTACAAATAGAAAATGTTTTGTCATTTGTTAAAATGTCAGTGTGGAATGGAGAAGGAGACAAACCTAATAGAAACCACAATCAAGAGCTCCCTAGAGATCCAAGACATCATAGTGAGGGAATTTAATCCACCCAAGTATTGGAAATGATGAGCAATCTTATTGTGGAATTGCAGGTGTTTAAATATGATAATGAAAAGTTAAAGAAAGCTTAATAAGATCAGCTGTAAATAAATGAAATGTTGTTACACAGTATAACAACAAAGAAGAGTCCAAGAAATAATGAGATGGAAGGAGGTGAGTAAAAATTCCTCAAAGAATTCTAGTCATGAAACAAAAGGAGAAGACAACTCTTCTGAGGACTCAGACATGACCAAAAAAAAGGCATCTATAGGAAAGAAGAGAAAACAATTGGATCGCCTAGAAGGTGAATTCAAAAAGATAAAACCCTCCACCTTTGATGGGGAATCAAAGACTGGAAAGGAAATTGAATCCTGGATGCTAGACATAAAGAAATGCTTTTAGATTTATAATTACTCTAGTAATATGAAGGTTATAATGGAAATTTATAACTTAAAAGGAAAATCTAGTATCTAGTGGAAAGATCTAAAGATAGCAAGGGGATGGAAAGAAAAATAGATGGAATGGTCAGAATTCAAAAATAATTTCAAGAAACAATACCTATCATAAATCTATTACGAAAGAAAGACTAAGGAATTTTATGAATTGCGGCTAGGACAAATGGATATGGATGATATAATTAATAAATTCCTAGACCTGTTGAGGTTTGTGCCCTATATCAAAGAAGATAAGGTAAAAATTTAAAGGTTCTTGAGTTGTCTACCACAGTCTTATAAAGACAGAATTGAATTTGATAATCCTAAATTTTAAATGAGGTATTTAGGAAGGCCTAAATGTGTTATGAACAATATAAATAGAGATATGAAACTCCTAAGGCTTGGAAAGATAAGAATCAAGATAAATTGAATCAATGCAAGAAAGGTTCCCAACCGGTCCCCTTGCGTAACATGACTAAAGGATTCCAAAGCAAGGACTATCCCTCCAACACACAACATAATCAAGGGTGAAATAAACCAGTCAATTTGGGATTCAAGAAGGTAGGGCATAGTCCCATATAACCATTGAAGTCTTGGGAGTGTGGAGAACCGCACCTACAAAGAATTTTTCCACACTTAAACCCATCAGCAAGGACTTCAGTCCACAATATTCAAGAGGCTTCAACAATTGGAGATATTGGCAGAAGCATGCATAAGATCAATGCAACTTTGAATGGAAGGAAAGTAGATGACCAATCCACCATTGTGGAAATTGAAGGTAAAATTTATAACAACAATTTATCTATACTAATTGACCCAAGAGCTAGTCTAAGTTATATTTCTCCAACCTTAGTAGAATCGAGCAAGTTAAAGAAGATAAAACATGAAAAATCTTGGTTAGTACAGCTAGCAACTGGAACAAAAAGAAAGGTAACGGGATTTGTTTATGATTGTGAACTCATCATAAATGGTCATAATACAAAATTGAATCTGAACGTATTACCTTTAGGGTCGTATGACATAATTATCAACATGGACTGGTTAGAACAACATAAAGTGATACTGAATTGTTATGAAAATTCTTTCGTATACAAGGATGAAAATAATATATCAATAACAATACAAGGAATCAAAAAACCTGTTTCTAGTAGAAAAATATGAGCAATGCAATTCAAGAAATGTATTAATAAGGGTTGAAAAGTATATTCCATTTAAGTAACCAACCTGTTGGAAAAAGAAAAAAAAACAAGTTTGGAAGACTTTGCAGTCCTTCAAGGGTTTAAAGATGTATTCGTAGAAGAGATACCAGAACTACCTCTAAGGAGAGAGATAGATTTCTCTATCAATCTACTACCTGGCTCCACCCTGGTATCAAACGAACCTTATAGAATGAGTTTTCCTGAATTAATAGAACTGAAAATTCAGTTACAGGAACTATTGGATAAAGAATTCATCAGACCAAGTGTTTCACATTGGGGAGCACCAGTTTTGTTTGTTAAAAAGAAGGATGGAATGCTAATATTATGTATCCATTATCATCTACTGAATAAAATGATGATTAAAAATAAATACTATTGACCTAGAATCAACGATCACTTTGACCAGGTTGGAGGAGAAAAAATATTCTCTAAGATAGACTTGAGATCTGGTTATCACCAAGTCAGGATAAAAGACGAAGACGTAAACAAAACAACATTAAAAACATGTTAGAGACATTATGAATTTGTGGTGATTCCATTTGGACTAACTAATGCACCATCAACTTGTATGTCTTTGATGAATAGTAAATTCAACCAGTATTTGGATAATTTCCTGTTGATTTTTATCGATGATGTACTAATCTATTCAAAAAATGAAGAAGAAAATGAACAACATTTGAAAATAGTATTACAGACTCTAAGAGGACATAAGTTGTATGCCAAGTTTGATAAATGTGAATTCTACCAAAGGAAGATACAATATTTAGGGCATGTAATATCAAAAGACAGCATTGCAGTAGACCCTGAAAAGATCAAAGCCATTATGGAATGGACTATTCCTAAAGACGTAGAAGATGTAAGGTCATTCATGGATATTACCGGAGGTTTATAGAAGGATTTTCCAAAATCGCCTATCTCGTCACATCACTGTAGAAAAAGGGAACAAAATTTAATTGGTCTCAAAAATGTCAAGACAGTTTTGATAAATTAAAAGGATTGTTAACTACAACGCCAATCCTTAAAGTGGTAGACCTAGATAAATACTATACAGTTTGTGTGGATGCAAGTAAAGAAGGATTAGGAGTAGTGCTAACACATGATGGAAACGTCATTTGTTACGAATCACGCAAATTAAAGGAACACGAACAAAACTACGTAACTCATGATTTAGAGTTAGCAACTGTAATTCATGCTTTAAAAATGTGGCGACATTATTTAATGGGAAGAAAATTTCTATTACTAATGGATAAAAGTGGTGTAAAACACATGTTCAGTCAACAAGATCTCAATGAAAGATAGGCAATATGGTTGGCCTTTTTAAGGGAGTTCTATTTTGAAGTACGACACATCAAGGGAAAATAAAATAAAGTTGTAGATGCACTAAGTTGAAGGACTAATGAACTATATTAAGTAATTATCAGCAAAGCTGAAAATGATATTGAGGATAGGATTAAATCTGCAAGAAAAAATGATGAAAATTACTTTAAAATAGCAAACCAATTGCAAAGAAATGAGGAAAATATGTAAAGTACAGATCTCAGTATAGATAAAACTAGGTTGTTAAGCTTCAAGAACAAGTTATATGTACCTAACTCTACTGAATTGAAGATGCTAATTCTTGATGAGTTATTCTGGTCATTCAGGATACCGAAAAATGATAACAACCTTAAGGAAATAGTTTTATTTGTCTAGGATGAAAAATGAAACAGTTGAATAGTTGTCTAAATGTTTAGATTGTCAATAGGTAAAGGTTGAGCATCAACATCCGGCAGGTCTGTTACAACCTTTTCCCATACCCAAATGGAAGTGGGAAATTATTTCAATGGACTTCATCACATGTTTGCCTACAACTCAAAGAAAAAATGATTCAATTATGGTAGTAATTAATAAGCTAAGTAAGTCTGCACATTTTATACCTGTGAAATCTAATTACAAAGAGATTAATATCACTGAAATTTTTATGAAAGAAATATTTAGGTTGCATGGGGTTCCTAAGATGGTGATTTTAGATAGACATGTCAAATTTATATCCAATTTTTGGAAAGATTTGTTTACAGGTTTAGACACTAATTTGAATTTCAACACAAGTTACCATCCACAAACGGATGGGAAAACATAACAAACGAATCAAATTATCGAAGACGTGTTGTGAATGTATGTAAGGACAAAACCAACCAAGTGGGAAGAGTATCTACATTTAGTTGAATTCACATACAATAATGAGTATCAGGCATCAACTAAGATCAATCACTTTGAATTCTTATACGGAAAGAAATTTACAACCCCGATTAGTTGGGATAATTCGGTTGAAAGGATTATGGTTGGACTAGAAATGCTCCAAGAAATGGAAAGGATGATCAAAAAGGTACAACATAACTTGAAAGAGGCACCAGATCAACAGAAAAGCTATGCAGATCTAAAAAGGAGACATCACAAATTCAAAGTTGGAGAGAATGTGTATCTCAAGGTCTAAGTGGGGAGAAGCTCCCTAAAACTAGGAAGTTGTTCCAAGTTGGTGCCAAGATTTTGTGGTCGTTTTGATATATTAACTCGAATCGAACCAGTGGCGTATCAACTAGCACTCCCTGCAAATTTAAATTTTCATAATGTTTTTCATGTTTCATTATTAAAAAATATATCCATGATCCTACTCACATCATTGATTGGAACATGGTGCAGGTGAAACCAGAAGGAGAGTTTCAAGTGGAACCTCGATGCATTTTTGATAGGAAAGAAGCAATACTTCAAAACAATGCCATCACCTAGGTAAAAGTGTAATGGGAGCAGTTTAGTCCTGAGGAGGATACCTGGGAATTGGAAGAAGATATGTGGAAACCTTATCCAATTATGTTTAAAGAGATGATTTGAACACTGAGAACATTGTTATACTTAAGGGGGAGAGGGTGTGATATCCTCAAATTATTCAAAATTAAATTATTTCAAAGTTGTTATTCTCAAAATAAATTTCCATTTTTTGAAATTTGAATTTTAGATTTTTGAAGTATGTAATTATTATTTTATTACTATTGCACAAAAGTTTGACTTTCCAACCATCCTCTTTTGATGGAAACTTGTATGAGGCAATTTTTTTTAATAAATTTAATGCTGGAGAAAAGATGGAACAACCAGGTTAAAAATAACTGACTATGAATCCATGAGTGGGGAACATGGTTGAGTTAACTCAACGATGATTTTTACAAGTGTCAGAAGTTGAGTTATGCCACTAGAATCCCCTAGAAATCAGGGATTTGTAAATATGTGAATTTCCCAAAGGGGGAAAGGAATGGAAATTCCTAGGAATGAGATAAAAACAACATATGTGGGAGGAAGTGTTAAAATAATGTAACTGCAAAGTGTATTCTTCTTATTATTTGATATATTATTCATTGGATCAATCCCCATTCTGCATTGATCATGTCAGCTATTGTAAAAGGACCAAATCCCCTTTTGCGGATTGGCCATAATGTAATTGTAAAAGGCAAAAGAAGAAGTCGCCCCCAAAATATATCAAGAGGCCCCGAAATATAATAAGGGTGGTTATAACCACCCATTTTGAGAATTCGGCCTTGCCAGTGAAGAGACACTTCACACGTGCCAGTCTTGTATAAATAAAGAGGCTAGTGCCTCAGTTAGACACAACTCACTTGCTCATTTTGAGAGACAAGTTTCAGAACTGCAGTTAGAGAAGAAGGAGAGAGAGGGGCGCATCTTTCGGATAGGATATTTTGTATTAGTTTAAGTTATCTCTTGGCATTGTATTGGCTATCTATAATAAGGAAGTTTTGATGGGTTTTCTTCCCCTAGGGGGTTTCCCAGGATAAATGTTGTGTCTCTTGTGATTGTGTATTTCTCAGTGATCTTGCATTATGCTATTGTTATCTATTGAAATGAAAAGAACTATAATAATGGATTATACATTAATATGGTATCAAAGCCAAGCTAAAGAGAACATCTTTCACAAGAGTGAAAAACGTCATTGTTACTGTACATGCAAATTAGGGCTTTTTGATGGTGAAAATTTTTAGCCCTAAAACCATCTAGAAAAGTTTGCCCTCCCCCAAGGATTACTTTGGCATTCTTAGCGCACCTTTTTAGCGTTGGATCTCTCGGAAAGTGAAACCCTAGTTTCACAAAGTACTAGAAGTACCAGAAAACCAGTGTACCAGAAGTACCAGAAGTACCATAGTACCAGAGGTACCAAAAAACTAGAAGCACCAGTCCAAAAATCCGTAGATCAAGTTTGGAAGAGAAAAAGTTGTATTTTCTCAGATCCAAACACACCAAGCTACTCGCCTCAGCCAAACGCACCTCTTGGTAAGTTTATAATTTAATTTTGATCATTTTCATTTTTCAAACATTTTCCTAGCTCCAGGTAAAAGATGTCTGCAAGCGTTAAACTTGTTGACAAACTAGAAGGAGTGGAAAACTTCCGTGCATGGAAGTATAGGATTGGCCTCATTCTTGAAGAGAATGACTTAGCAAGATTCACCAAAGAAGAAGTGTCGAAGCCCACCGATGTTGTAGAAAAGGCAAAGCATCAAAAGGACACAATCAGGGCCAAAAGAATCATTACAGATTCAATCAAAGACCACATGATTCCTTAAGTGTCATCCAACAAGAGTTCGAAATAAATGTTTGATGCCTTGACCAGATTGTATGAAGGAAATAACATAAACTGGAAGATGAATCTAAGAACTCAACTGAAGAATACAAGGATGCAGAAAGGAGAAACGATTCAGGAATATTTCTCCAAAATATCTCAATTCAAAGAACAACTAGAAGTAATCAGAGATACTATAGACGAATAAGAACTTGTGATGACAGCCCTAAATGGTCTCACAAGACCTTGGGATGCATTCATCCAAATGATTTGTGCCAGAACAAAGAAACTATTGTTTGATGGTCTATGGGAAGAATGTATCCAAGAAGAAACAAGAGTAGCTAACCATGAAGCGTTACTAGCAAGAGATGATGATAAAGCCCTAGCTACTCACACCAATGGAGGAAGGAAGAAACCCTACTTCCAAAAGGAGACTCATAAAGAGCCTCAACAGTCTAACAAATTCAATCATAAAGAATATCATCCAAGGATATTTCAGAAGAAAGGACAACGAAAGGAAAGAGACTACTCATCTATACAATGCTATCATTGTGACAAGATGGCACATATTGTGAAGTTTTTTCCATCGAGATGAGAAGAATACAAGAGAAAACATAAGAGGCACCATGCCCATGTAGTCGAATATGAAGAGCCACCCGTAAAGATGATAAGAGAGCAGATCAAAGATCATGTCTTAATCTCGGCCCTCTCAGGATCTATAACATCTGGAGAGGACACTTGGCTCATTGATAGTGGTGCATCCAAGCACATGACAGGACAAAGAAACATTCTCTCTTGTATCTCAGAAAATAATTTTTCTCAGAAAGTGACACTTGGAGATGATTATCAATATCCCATCAAGGGAATGGGAGAATCAAACCACAAACTAAATTCATGGAATTCACTAAAAATGAAGGATGTACTATATGTACCTGGTTTGACAAATAACCTACTCTCCATTTAAGCTTTAGAAAAGAAAGGCTTCATATTTTCCTTTATAGATGGAGAAGTTCTTATGTGGGATAAAGGACAAACCTTAAATGAAGCAATCATCATTGGAGGTGAAGAAAATGGCTTGTATAAACTGAAGGGTCACTCAGAGGCAGCCATAACCCATGCAAATTCAAAACCCATGTTTACTTTGGCATAGAAGATTAGTCCACATCAACTACAAGGTGCTACCATACATATGCAAAGCAGTCACAGGTTTACCAGAACTCAAGGTTGACCATGAAGGCATATGCAATGGATGTGCACAAGGGAAGAACATCAAGAACCCTTTTCCGAAGAGAGACAACAAAGAAGAAGGATTCCTAGAGCTCATCCATTCAGATGTATGTGGCCCAATTCCATCATCCTCCATTAGTGGGTATGTATATTATGTATCATTTATTGATGATTATTCTCATAAGACTTGGATATATTTTTTGAAATCTAAAGATGAAGTGTTTAGCAAGTTCAAGGAATTCAAAGCCTTGATAGAGAATCTTTCTGAAAGAAATATCAAGATACTCAGGTCAGATAATGGAGGAGAATATACCTCAAAAGAGTTTGTGAACTTCTGTAAAGATGTTGGGATCAAGAGGGAACTCACTACTCCCTACAATTCCCAACAAAACAGTGTAGCTGAATGAAAGAACATAACGATAATGGAAGTTGTGAAGACTATGATCCATGATCAAGATCTTCCTATGTGCTTATGGGAAGAAGAAGTAACGGCAGTTGTATATGTGCAGAACCGATTGTCCCATAGTGCACTTGGGCTCAAGACCCTAGAAGAGATGTTCACCACAAAGAAGCCATACGTAAGCCATCTCAAAATATTTGGCTACCCAGTATTTATTCATATACCGAAAGAGAAGAGAAACAAGCTGGAACCTTCAGGAAAGAAGGGAATATTTGTGGGATACTGTGAGGTTTCCAAAGCCTTGAGAATCTATATACCAGGTCACCATCACATTGAGATCAATAGGTATGTGACCTTTGATGAAGATTCAACGCTCAATAAATCAAGAAGATGTCAGCTTGAAGAAGTATATGAAGAGGAACCCATAATCTCGAAAAGTACAGTGAGGGAGGTTCCTAGAGCCACAGAACCAGTGAGGGAAGTCGTAACTTCCCCTGGTGAGGAAATTCTAGAATACCATGATATATAAGAAGTTCAAGAACCTCCTCATATGACGATCCTCCATAAAAGGAAGCCAGCTTGGGATAGAGAGCTTATTCAAGATGGAGAGAAGTATGATGTTCCCAAAGGAACTACGAGATAGGTGAAAAGATCAAAGCCATTCTCCAGTTATACAACTTTGATGTGTGATCTTCTAGAGGAAGAGCCTACCTTCTTTGAAGAAGCCATTCAGAGGAAAGAATGGGTAGATGCTATGACATAGGAATACCAATCCATATTAAAGAACGAAGTATGGAAAATAGTTCCCAGACCGAAGAGTAAATATGTGGTATCCTCCAGATGGCTCTTCAAAATAAAACATGCTGCTGATTGAATTATTGAAAAGTATAAAGAAATATTTGTCTCTCGTGGCTTTTCTCACAAAGAAGGCATTGACTATGAAGAGACATTCGCTCCTATACCCAGATACACTTCGATCAGAACCATCATAGCTCTTGCAGCTAAGATGAAGTGGAAGATGCACCAGGTGGACATAAAGACATTTTTCCTAAATGGTGTCATCGAAGAGGAAGTGTATATAGAGCAACCTCAAGGATTTGAAGTTGAAGACAGGAAGTCTCATGTCCGCAGGTTGAAGAAAGCCTTGTACGGATTGAAGCAAGCTCCTAGAGATTGGTATGTCCATATAGATAGTTTCTTGCTGAGCTTAGGCTTTACCAAGAGTAAAGCAGACTCCAACGTCTATTTCAAAGTTATGAACGATGAGACAGTAATATTATTACTATATGTGGATGACTTATTCTTAACTGGAGAAGAAAATCTCATCACCGAATGTAAGAAGAAACTCGCCTCAGAATTTGAGATGAAAGACCTTGGCCTAATGCATTATTTCTTAGGTCTTGAGGTATGGCAGAGTCCTAAGAGGATCTTCCTTAACCAAGGGAAGTATACAGTCGAAATCCTGAAGAGATTCGACATGTTGGAGTGCAAGTCCATGAATACACCCATGGAAGCGAAGATGAAGTTGTTGGTCGACACTTCATCAGAACCGATTAATGCCATGATATACAGACAGATTATTGGATTGTTGATGTACCTGATGAACACCAGACCAGACATTTGTTTTTCTGTGAACACCTTGAGTCAGTTTCTGGTGGAACCCAGACATGTTCACCTAGTGGCTACAAAACATGTGATGAGGTACCTTAAGGGTACAATAGATTGTGGTCTCAGTTATGATGGAGATCATGATTTCACTTTCAGTGGGTACACTGATTCAGATTGGGTAGGATGTGTTTCTAATAGAAAAAGCACTTCAGGATGTTTTTTTAGTTTGGGATCAACCATGATCTCATGGCAGAGTAGGAAGAAATCTAGTATTTCTCTCAGCACAGCAGAAGAAGAATACATTGCTACATGTTCTTCTAGCTGCGAAGCTATATGGATTTGAAAGTTGTTGACCGATCTATTTGACCTAGAGATGGAAGCAACCACGATCCTATGTGACAACCAGAATTGCATAAAGATGATAGAGAATCCTATATTCCATGACAGGTTGAAGCACATAGAGATATGATATCATTACATCCATGACATAGTATAGAGAGGAGACTTAAATCTCCAGTACATTAGCATGGATGAATAGGTTGTTGATGTGTTGACCAAGCCTCTATCTCGTGTAAAGTTTGAGCACTTTCGAGATAAGCTTGGTATAGTCCGAAAGGACCTTCCTCGAAAGGGGGAGTAGTTGTTGTGATGAGACATCGCTTTCTTCCAACCTGATGATTGTGATGTAAAGCAAGAAGATGTGATGAGACTAGTACTGTGCTTCCGGCTTGACAACTGTGACGTAAATCCGGTCTAGTATCTTGCTTCCAACCTGATGGTTTTGACGTAAAGAAAGAAGATGTGATGAGACTAGTACTGTTCTTTTGGATTGACAATTGTGATGTAAATCCAGTCTAGTATCTTGCTTCCAACCTAATGGTTGTGATGTAAAGTAAGACAATGAGATGAGACTAGCACTGAGCTTCCGGCTTGACAGTTGTGACGTAAAGCCAGTCTAGTATCCTTCTTCCACCTTGATTGTTGTGACGTAAAGAAGGACGAGTTTCTTACTTCTAGATTGACTGCTGTGACGTAAAGCAAGACTATGAGATGAGACTAGAATTGTGCTTCCGGCTTGACAGTTGTGACGTAAATCCAGTCCAGTATCCTACTTCCAGCTTGATTGTTGCGACGTAAAGCAGGATGAGTTTCTTTCTTCCATCTTGACTGTTGTGATGTAAAGAATGACGAGAATTGTGCTTCCATCCTTACAACTGTGACGTAAAGCCAGTCTAGTATTATGATGATGAGCTAGCCTCGTGCTGTGCTGATGATGTATTAGTTTTATACTCATACATATTGATGCAGATGATGATTGCATTCCTTTGAGAATGACGATGTTGCCGATGAAGAAAACTTCTGATGATTTATAGATACGCCAATCAGTGTTCCAAGATGATATTGATGATGTTGTCCTCTCTCTCTCGCGTGATGTTGTTGAAGAATGCCCTTCTTTTTAAGAGGGAGTGTTAAAACAATGTAACTACAAAGTGTATTCTTATTATTATTTGATATATTATTCATTGGATAAATCCCCATTGTAGATTGATCATGTTTGTTATTGTAAAAGGACCAAATCCCCTTTTCTGGATTGGTCATAATGTAATTGTAAAAGGCAAAAGAAGAAGTCGGCCCCAGAATATATCAAGAGGCCCATAAATATAATAAAGGTGGTTATAACCATCCAGTTTGAGAAGTCGACCCTACTAGTGAAGAGACACTTCACACGTGCCAGTATTGTATAAATAAGGAGGTTATCGCCTCAGTTAGACACAACTCACTTGCTCATTTTGAGAGACAAGTTTCGAAACTGCAATTGGAGAAGAAGGAGAGAGAGTGGCACATCTTTGGGAGAGGATCTTCTGTATTAGTTTAAGTTATCTCTTGGCATTGTATTGGCTATCTATAATAAGGAAGTTTTGTTGGGTTTTGTTCCCCTAGAGGGTTTCCCAGGATAAATGTTGTGTCTCTTGTGATTCTTTATTTCTCAGTGATCTTGCATTATTCTATTTTTATATATTGAAATGCAAAGAACTATAATAATGTCTTAAACATTAACAGGAAGGACGTTGCTTAGTATGTCAGGGAAAATAAAAAAATTTGTTGTTATGAGCGCATCTGGTGTGAGGCAAACATTTTTCTAAACTATTTAGTGAGATAATGTCTTAAGATTGATGCTATGTTTTCCCTTATGGAGTCATGGTCAGGGTAGGGGGTGATCAGGACAGGTAAACATGGTTGTTCTGCATCTACGGTTTTGTGGAACGTGGTTGTTCCATTTGTTTTCCCAACATCGATTTCTCAGCTATGTATCTTAAATATGTACCTTGATTTTCTGAAGTGTTATATGGTTGATATTATATATATAGATATATATATATATATATATGAATGATAATATATGTAAGTGTGCCTCATGGCCTTGATAGATTTGTGGAATTATCCATTATTTAAAGGACTGGTTAGTATTTCTTTTTCTAAAGTGTTATATGTTTAATGGATACATATATAGATAGTAATATGTATGGGTATGCCTCATGTCCCTAGTAGATTTATTGATTTTCCTATTGCTTAAATTACCTCACACCAAATAAACTACTTCAAAAAAGAAACAAGTGAAACCAGCGCAAAAAGATTGTATCAAAATAAAAGAAGTAAACTGTGTATTATTACTTCTTCATATATAATTTGAACTAGTGGAATAAAGACATACGCATGCGATCTTAATGGAGTACAGAAAAAAGTGATGTAAAAGTCCCATATACATTTATGTTTATATACATTAACGAAAATGGATATCTAACACATTAAAGCTCAAATATTGTTATGACCAAATTCATCTATGCAGAATTGATAGGTCAGTGTCATATACAGAGCCAGTGTAGTTTTCTTCTAAGTCATATACAAATGCAGACAGGGTTATACATGCTCGAATAAAACTATGGTAACTTTCTAAAGAATATTTAAACAACATCGACTATATATAACAAAGGTAAGAAAACAAAAATATCTGCTTCGAACTATGGAATGAATTCTTAGCAAGAGAACATGTTGTAGTGGATCTCCAAGTACCTTTTCCAAGATGAGCGTTCTCCCTTTGCGGAATCACAGGATCTGAGTTTAACATGCAGAAAGGAAACCAATATAGGATTACGATACCATCTTATCATAATCAAAGGAATAAGATAAACTAGGATGAGAAAGGGAGGGTACTTATATCAATATTGAACATCCCTTCGATCCTTGTGAAGTGAAGTCCGCGACTTTGGATGAGGGGTGGGCATACAATAGGCTGATGGGTTCCCTTGCAAGAGAAGTGACCCATTATCAAAATGCATATCCATAAACTTAAACCAAATAAAAATTACAGAGTAATGGAAAAGATCAGATTATGGCGAAGCCCCTTTCAAAGAAAAAATTATTACAATGATTAATTGCAAGATTTGTTACAGTGAATAAATTCCCAGTGTTATACAGAGTTAATTTTTTTTTACAAAGAGTAATTCGAAGAACAATTACAGAGGAGTATTTACAGTGCTAATACCAAGGTAAGAAGAACAGAGGATAATTACAATAAACAGTTACAAAGAAGTATATATCAATTCTAGTACAAAGACTAATTACCAAAAATATTCACGAAGAATGCTTATAGAGAATAATCACTAAAAAACCAATTATAAAGTCTAACTACAGAGACAACAAAAAACTCTTTCAAGGAGATAGATCTACAAGTATTTCCTCATAGTACACAGAAGGATTTAAATTAGGGAAATCAAAATATCAAGTGAAGGAAGTTACATAGACAGTAACAAATCCTTTAAAGGAGATAGATCTACAAGTATTTCCTCACAGTACACAGACATGCTTCAAATTTAGGGAAACTGAAATATCAAGTGAAAGAATTATAAAGATAGTGATGACCCTTGAAAGAGATAGATATACACGTTTCCTCATCAAACCTGGGCATACCTCTTTGTTAGGGAGATAAAATTACCAATAAGTGACTACGAGAGAATAGAGATAACATTTAAAGAAACCATTGTATCATCATTACATCGCACAGAGTCGAGCGGTCTCGAACATAAAGAAGCTATGCAAAAACCATCAAGGATCATGGTATAATTATACTACAATGAGAACCGAGGGTTACATTCAAGTCCTAGAAACCCCAAGAATATATATATATATATATAAGTAGCTATATCCGACGGTTAAGTAAGATGGTTAAACCTTGGGTTGTGGCGCAAATTGGCTTGACAGTTGAACATGGAGAGGGAACATGATGTATGAAAAAACTCAAGAGAAGACAACCGAGTCTCTTTCCCACACTATGAACCATACAGTCAATAGCTCACATGGTTATTAGAACCCTCGTTTAAACGTTAACCGAGAGTGGAAACAAAACTTAAATGACTTAGTTATGTACCAAACAACACACAGTGGTACTCTAACCATGTAATATTCTAGATATAAAAAGTATGCAGAACAAAAATAAAATGATAGAAATGGAAGATGAACAACAATATAACTAGAAGAATGCCACAATAATACCAAAATGATACCAAAATAACACCAGAATGAGCACTTTGATTACTGAGAGAAATGTTCACTTGCCTCTTCGAGGGGGAAAACTCCAGAAGAGTAGATCTCTATTACAATAATATCCAAGACAAAAGTTCTCATACCCTCAACTCCTATTTATACTAAATATGTCTATCAAAAGAACCATCTAGAGGAGGATCCTTCTAGAAGTGGAAGCTTCTATTAGGTCTTACTACATTCGACTTATTCTTCCTTATTGTTAGGCCTTATTAATATTGACCTTTATTACATCGGAATATATTATTCTACCTATGTGAGGGGTTAGGTACCTAACATGTCCTCCCGCTTAAAAATAGCCTTGTCCTCAAGGCTTGAGATGTGGAAATTGTTGCAGAATGGTAGTTGGTTCCCAAGTGGCATCTATTGCGATTGTCTCTTTCCACTGGACTAACACTTCTTTGATGGTTTGTTGATGCAGGAAATAGTCACGTTGGTCCAAAACCGCTTGTGGTTGTAGCCAAATGGAGCATTCTTCGTCCAACTAGGGAAAGTTGGATTGAGTTTGACACTTAGTTCCAATGACCTTCTTTAAGAAGGAAACATGAAAAACATGATGTAGCTTAGATTGACTGGGAAAAGATAATTGATAGGCCACCTATCCCATGCTTTTGAGAATGGTATAATGGTGCAGGAGCATCACCAACATCAAGCGAGCCAGTGCGGAAGCGAAGGAAAGCTGGACAAGTGCCAACACAAATTTTGAAATCACCTTGGAATTGTTGCACAATCTTAAATGAAGTCATTAAGAAAAGGCGCACTTGTATAATGTAAATGGACCTTGAGCGGTTTTCTCTCATCCTTAGTAGGTAGAAGGAATTTAAAGTAGTTAATGCAAGTAGATAGAATTTAATTCTAGATTACACTGTTTAGGAGTGCAAGATGGAAATGGGATATAGACACCCTCATTGTGTATTGTATCATTATTGAATGGAAGATTAGAGCAAGAGCATGCAGAGAGCTATGTAAGAACACCCATGTACAGATATTTGGATTAATAGAAGAGATTGATTCAAATTCATGGTTTTGTGTCTGTTCTCTGTGTATTGATGCTAAATGATATGCTCATGGATGTTTGCTTCATGTTATACATTTGCTTTATATGTTGTGTGTATGATTTCATGTTTGAGTTTGAATTCTGAGAGGAAGAAGGAATGAGTTTCAATTGTTTCTCTACCTGAGCAAGAGTTCCTGCAAGGAGTGTAGTTGAAGTGTCCGCAAGGAGTGCGTTGACAAAGAGTTTAGATAGGGTATCTTTTGTTCTCATTTCCTTAGAAGTGCAGTTGGGCACAGGAGCCGTGCAAGGAGTGCGCAGGCTGAGTGAAGTCTCAGGGTTGTGAACCTGAGAAAAGCATTAAGGGACTGTTGTTGCAGGTGTGCACAGAGTCGAAAGGATTCAAGCACTTGAAGTGTTTGAAGGTTGTCTCAAGGAGTGCGCAAGGGTCTTTTCTAAAGGCTTAGGGATTATAAGGAAGCTCAGGAAGGATAAGGCCTTCGAAATTGTTGTAGAAAAGCACAAGGGAAGTCGCGACTAGAAGAATTTGGAAAGCGTCGTAAGTTCACACTGCAGGTAGACAAGTTGTGGAAGAACACTTGGTCATTTCGCAGATTTCATCAAGACGAACGGATGGTCGGTATTCTCCGAGGAGGATTCGCGACATCCTGCACGCTGTCAGATCTCGCAGAGAAGCACGCGAGATATCGTGAGTATTCCTGAGAGGTTCTAAGATCAGGATGGGTAGGACCGTCGATCTGAGCCACAAGGGTCATCGGATTTACACGTGGATTTCCATATCAGGGTTTCACGGGTTAGAGTCCCATGAACATTGCAACGGGAATCGCGAAATTGCGAAACGCGATATCCCGATAGCCAAGAAGATGCATGTGGGGCCACAAGAGTCGGCGAGTGGACAGGTGGAACGCTATTTTGGGTTTTCACAGCGAGAAGTCCTGAAACAATAACATCAGGATTCGCGATATTGCGAACTCTGAAATCCCGATAGAGGTGACGGGGTGTTGGAAAGTCAAACTCGCGCGTGAGTCAGAGTTTCGGCATATCGGGATTTGGGGGTCAGTAAAACAAGTTGCTCGACATCCCGAGTGTCGAAATCGCTATAGGAAAAATCTCGATAGGAGAGGAAAAATCCCGATAGGAGAGGATTCAGGGATTCAAGAATCCAACGCTTGACCACTGACCTCGTGAAGTTGCAAAGTCCGATCTCCCGATTTGTAAAGAGGGGGATCCTACGAGGATTTCTGTGGGTGCATATTTCCTGATAAGGAAATATAAGAGTTATTTAAGAGTTCTTTGGGCCAGTAAGAAAAGAAAGATCTTGTGAGCGCACAGACCGCTCGACCTGCGGGTTGAGAGGTAGCGGGCATGTGTGGATCAGTGTGGTATCAGAGCATAGAAAAATTCTTTGCTTTCTGTAGCAGAGAAAGAGAATTCACCATGCCGCCAAGGAGAAGGGACATGCAATCACCCGATCCAGAGGATAGGGAAATGTCGAGAAGAAGAGGCAGGCAGATGATAGATCCAGTTATGGAGAGAGAAATGCATGATCTACGAGCTAGACTCGAAGACATGGAGACAACGCAAAGATGCACAGTCAGTGAAGGGGATCTTAGTGATTCCGAAAGAGAAGTTGAGGCTGAACGTGAAGAAGAAGTTGCAGCCAAAGATGCATCAAACGAACGTTTGATCAGAGCTATTGCAAGAATGGGTGCAAGGGCGAAGATGGACATTCCAGTTTATGAGGGAAACTTGGATGCAGAGGAGCTTTTAGACTTGATTAGAGCTCTAGACACATACTTCGACGATGAATATGTCGAGGAGGACAAGAAATTCAAGCATGATGTCACAATATTGAAGGGACATGCAGCATTGTGGTGGGATGAACTACAAGCTGACAGACACTGCAAGGGAAAGCAGAATATCAAGAGCTAGGATAGAATGATCGCGAAGCTGAAGGCGAAATTCATCCCCAGGGACTATCAAATTACTCTGTTCAGAAGGATGCAAAACCTGAGAGAGAAGATGATGACAGTGAAAGAATACACTGAGGAATTCTACAAACTGAACATGAGGGCAGGTCATCGGGAGAGCGATGATGAAAAGGTTGCCAGATATATGAATGGCTTGAGATATGATATCCAGGATAAGATGAGCATGGTAACCATCCGAACGATGGAATATGCTTATCAGATAGCTCTGAAAGCTGAGGAGAAGCTGAGACGAAAGCAGAGTCAGAGGGGTTGAGGCAGAAGTCATCCCAAAGGAAAATCAGTTGCCCAGGACAAATATCAGAAGCCCAAAGAGGACTGGAAGAAACCTTAGACTCGAACTGAGAGAGGTGGAACCTCACAGAGAGAGCAATATGTTGAGCAGAGAGGGCATCATACTGAGCAGAGAGGAGATTATGTTGACAACAATACTTTTCCTCGTACTAGAGGCAGAGGAAGAGGAAGAGGTGGAGTAATCACATGCTTCACATGTGGAAAGAATGGGCACAGGTCTTACGAGTGTCCAGAAAATAAGAAGGAAAGTGGAGAATCTCACATCACCGAGGCACAGAGGCGAGATGTTGAAGCAAAAGACGTTGAAGGTGGAAGATCGTTGATGATGCGAAAAGTCCTTTTGATACCCGAGAAGGAGGTGGAGAATTCAGTCTAAAGGACCAGACTTTTCAGGACTGCTTGCAAGACCAAGGATAGGGTATGCAAGGTCATTGTAGACAGTGGTAGCACAGATAATCTCGTTTCAACCGAGATGGTAGAGAAGCTGGAGCTAGAGACGATTGATCATCCAAGACCATACATAGTTTCGTCGCTACAAAAAGGACACCATGTAACTGTCACTAAACAATGTTTAGTTGAGTTTAAGATAGGAGGATATAATGATAAGATCTTATGCGATGTCATTCCTATGGATGTTTGTCATCTATTGCTGGGTAGACCATGGAAATATGATAGGAATGTGATTCATGATGGGAGAATGAACACATACACCCTAGAGAAGAATGGGAGGACACACATGTTATTTCCAATTAAGGATAAGGAGGTGAAACCGGAAGTAAGCAACACAGTACTTCTCATGAGTGGGAAGGAACTTCTTACAGAGGTTAAGAAGAAAGAGGATCCACAGTTCATTGTGGTCAGAAAACCAAAGATTGTTCTGACTAGCACAAGGGTGGATGATTTACCCAAATAAGTTTAGGAACTGCTGGAAGAGTTCAATGACATAATAGTGGACGAATTACCTCATTCGTTGCCACCAATCAGAAGTGTGAGTCATCATATTGATCTCATACCAGGAGCCAGTTTACCAAATAAAGCCACGTATAGATTGATGCTGCAAGAGAATGAAGAGGTTAAGAAGCAAGTCCAGGAATTGTTGGACAAAGGTTTAGTCAGGGAAAGCTTGAGTCCATGTGTTGTTCCAACAGTACTCAGTCTGAAGAAAGACAGGGGCTGGAGGATGTGTACTGATTCAAGGTCTATCAACAATATAACCATCAAGTATAGATTTCCATTGTCGAGGATGGATGATTTGATGGATTGCTTGAGTGGAGCAAAATATTTTTCAAAGATTGATTTGAAAAGCGGTTATCATCAAATCCGCATGAGAGAAGGTGATGAATGGAAGATAGCATTCAAAACCAACGAAGGGTTGTATGAGTGGCTTGTTATGCCATTTGTCTTAACAAATGCGCCGAGTACCTTCATGAGGTTGATGAACGAAGTCTTGAGGGAGTTCATCGGGAAATTTGTCATTATGTATTTGGATGACATACTGGTTTACAGTAAGACAGTAGCAGAGCATCTGAAGCATTTAGCTACAGGGATGCAGAAGTTACAGTAGGAGAAGTTGTTGATAAATATGACGAAGTCCTCATTCATGAATACAAAGCTCATTTACTTGGGATTTTTTATTTCTGCAAATGAGTTGAGGATGGATCCAGATAAGGTGGAAGTAATCAAGAATTGGCCATCACCGAAGAATGTTTTTGAGGTGAGAAGTTTTCACGGATTGGCTAGTTTCTACCGAAATTTCATCAGAAATTTCAGTGGAATTAGCGCAACGATGATGAACACAGTGAAGAAAAGGAATAAATCTTTTCACTGGACTGAAGAAGCTGAAAAGTGTTTTAATCTATTGAAGAGGAAGATTACATAACAACCAGTTTTGGTGTTGCCGGATTTCCATAAGACATTTCAGGTGAAATGCGATGCAAGTGGATTTGCAATCGGGGCAGTCTTAAGTCAAGAAGACAGGCCGATAGTATACTTTAGCGAGAAGCTGAATGAAGCAAGAGTGAAGTACTCCACTTATGACAAGGAGTTTTATGCTATCATACAGACATTGAAGAAATGGAGGCATTACTTGATCCCGAAGGAATTTGTCTTGTACAGTGACAATCATGCATTATAGCTTGTGACTCAACAGGAGAAGTTGAATAAGAAACATGTCAAATGGGTTGAGTATATGTAGAATTTCACTTTTGTGATTAAACATATTTCTGGTACTGCTAACAAAGTTGTTGATGCTTTGAGCAGGAAGTGTTTGTTGTTGCAGGAGTTTAGAGTCAAAACATTGGGTTTTGATGATCTCAAGGACATGTACGCAGATGATCCAGATTTTAAGGAGGCGTATCAAGCAACTGAGAATCAATTTCTCAGAGATAGAAGCCAATGGGAAGAGTACATGATCCAGGAAGGATTGTTGTTCAAGAGCAATCAACTGTGTATTCTGAAATGCTCCATGAGGGAGAATCGGTTGAAGGAGAAACACAGTGGAGGATTAGCAGGGCACTTTGGTCACGACAAGACGTTCGTAAAGATGAATGAATCATATTTTTGGCTGGGAATGCGAGCAGATGTCAGGAGATTTGTGGACAGATGCAGAATTTGCCAGCATTCAAAGGGAAGGAAGCATAATGCGGGATTTTATCAACCATTTCCCATACCAGAAAGGTCGTGGGATGAAATTAGCATGGATTTTGTATTGGGGTTGCCAAGAACACAAAGAGGTTTTGATTCAATATTTGTGGTGGTGGATAGATTTTCCAAGATGGCACACTTCATTCCATGTCAGAAAACTAGTGGCGCAACTCACATTGCGAATCTGTTTTTCAAAGAGGTCATTCGACTTCATGGGTTGCCAAGAAGCATTGTTTCGGATCGAGATACAAACTTCATAGGGCATTTTTGGAGGACCTTATGGAAGAAGCTGGGAACTAACTTGTCATTTAGTTCAGCTTATCATCCTCAGACGGATGGACAGACAAAAATGGTAAACAAAAGTCTGGGAGACTTGCTGAGAAGCTTGGTGACAAAACACCATAGCCAGTGGGACAACATATTACCACAGGCAGAATTTGCATATAATGACTCAGTTAACAGAAGCACAGAGCAGAGTCCATTTCAGATTATCTATGGCATGCAGCCGAGAGGAATTTTTGAATTGAGGGATTCAGAATAGACTACGACTAGGAGTGTAGTGCAGAAGATTTCACAGAGGCGATGAAGGAACTTCACAGCCAGGTGAAACAGTGACTGCAAAATTCAAGCCAAGAATATAAGTGTAGAGAAGATCAACATAGAAGACAACTTCAGTTTGAGGTTGGTGACTTGATTTTGGCACATTTGAGAAAAGAAAGGTTCCTGAGAGGAACATATAATAAGCTGAAGATGAAGAAAATCGGGCCATGTAGGGTCTTGAAGAAATTTGGGGAGAATTCTTATGAGATTCAATTACCCAATGGGATCGGAATTTCTTCGATATTCAATATCTCGGATTTGTACCCATACGGAGCTAGAGAAGCAGAGACTGGAGATGAGAAGCCAATGATCCCGTGGTGGAAGCAGATGCCAGTTGCAAAAAATCCACAGATGGAGTACATACTGGACAAGAGAGTGAGCAAGAGGACCAGGCGAAAGAAATACTTTGAGTATCTGGTCAAATGGAAGAACCATCCAGTTGAAGATGCCAGCTAGGAGAATGAAATGGAGATCCAAAAGCATGGATAGACCGTGCGTGAGCTCATGGACAGGAGCCCATAAAAAATTTCAAGCGAGGGAGTATGATGCAGGAGCATCACCAACATTAAGTGAGCTAGCGTGGAAGCGAAGGACAACTGGACAAGTGCCATCACAAATTTTGAAATCACCTTGGAATTGTTGCACAATCTTAAATGAAGTCATTAAGAAAAGGTGCACTTGTATAATGTTAATGGACCTTGAGAGGTTTTCTCTTGTCCTTAGTAGGTAGAAGGCATTTAAAGTAGTTAATGCAGGTAGATAGAATTTAATTCTAGATTAGACTGTTTGGGAGCGCAAGAGGGAAACGGGATATAGACACCCTCATTGTGTATTGTATCATTATTGAATGGAAGATTAGAGAAAGAGCATGCAGAGAGTTGTGTAAGAACACCCATGTACAGATATTTGGATTTATAGAAGAGATTGATTCAAATTCATGGTTTTGTGTCTGTTCTCTGTGTATTGATGTTGAATGATATGCTCATGAATGTTTGCTTCTTGTTATACATTTGCTTTATATGTTGTGTGTATGATTTCATGTTTGAGTTTGAAGTTTGAGAGGAAGAAGGAATGAGTTTCAATTGTTTCTCTACTTGAGCAAGAGTTTCTGCAAGGAGTGCAGTTGAAGTGTCCGCAAGGAATGCATTGACAAAGAGTTCAGATAGGGTAGCTTTTGTTCTCATTTCCTCAGAAGTGCAGTTGGGCACAGGAGCCGTGCAAGGAGTGCGCAGACTGAGTGAAGTCTCAGGGTTGTGAACCTGAGCAAAGCATTGAGGGACTGCTATTGCAGGTGTGTGCATAGTTGAAAGGATTCAAGCACTTGAAGTGTTTGAAGGTTGCCACAAGGAGTGCGTTCAAGGGTCTTTTTTAAAGGCTCAAGGATTATAAGGAAGCTTAGGAAGGATAAGGCCTTCGAAATTGTTGTAGAACAACGCAAGGGAAGTCATGACTGGAATAATTTGGAAAGCATAGTAAGTTCGCGCTGCAGGTGGACAAGTTGTGGAAGAACACTTGGTCATTTCGCAGATTTCATCAGGAGGAATGGACGATCAGTATTCTCCGAGGAGGATTCGTGACATCCCGCGAGCTGTCAGTTCTCGCAGAGAAGCACGTGAGATACTGTGAGTATTCCTGAGAGGTTCTAAGCTCAGGAGGGGTAGGACCGTCGATCCAAGCCACAAGGGCCATCAGATTTACACGAGGATTTCCATATCGGGGTTTTGCGGGTTGGAGTCCCGTGAACATTACAACAGGAATCGAAAAATCATGAAACGTGATTTCCCGACAGCCAAGAAGATTCGCGTCGGGCCACAAGAGTCGGCGAGTGGATAGGTGGCATGTTATTTCAAGTTTTCACAGTGAGAAGTCCCGAAACAATAGCATCAGGATTCACAATATTGCGAACTCTGAAATCCTGATAGAGGTGATGGGGCGTTGGAAAGTCAAACTCGCGCGTGAGTCGGAGTTTCATCATATCAGGATTCGGGGGTCGGTAAAACAAGTTGCTCGACATCGCGAGTGTCTAAATCGCAATAGGAAAAATCCTGAAAGGAGAGGAAAAAGGGTCAGCATTGACTGTATCAGGATTCAGGGATTCAAGAGTCCAATGCTCTACCACTGACCTTGCGAAGTCGCGAAGTCTGATCTATCGATTTGTAAAGAGGGGGATCCCATGAGGATTTTTGTGGGTGCAGATTTCCTGATAGGGAAATAGAAGAGCTATTTAAGAGTTCTTCGGGCCAGTAAGAAAAGAAAGATCCCGTGAGCGCGCAGATCGCCCGACTTGCGGGTTGAGAGGTAGCGGGAACATGTGCGTCATATAAGGATCATAAAATTTGGGAGCCAATTTCTGACAATGGTTAGCCTTGAGGGAATTTTTCTTGTAAGGTTGCAGTCGAAGAAACACTTGATCCCCATATTCAAATTGACGTTGAGAGCAAACTTGATCTGTTTATTTCTTCATGCGATTCTGGGCCATGAACAAATTCTCTTTTAGGGTACGGAGAATAGCCTCTTGAACTGTAAGCGTTTGGTCAACTGCCTAGACATTCGAGACACCTAGTAAATATGAGAGAATTGAAGGTGGGTTTTGTCCATATACTGCTTCAAAAGGAGTCATCCGGGTAGTTGTATGGTATTAAGTGTTGTACCACCATTCAACTAGTCGTAACCATTGAACCCATTGATTTTTCTTTTCTGATGCAAAACACCTCAAATATGTTTCCAAACACTTGTTGTCAACTTCAGTTTGACCATCAGCCTGGTAATGATAAGTTGTGTTGAGATGAAATTGGGTGCCTTGTAGCTTGAACAATTCTTTCCAAAAAGTGTTGGTTAATGTTGGGTCGTGATCAGAAACAATAGAATGTGGCATGCCATGAAGCTTGAAGACCTGATCCATGAAAATTTGAGCCACAGTGGATGATGATGAGTGTTGAAGAGAACATAAATGAGCATACTTGGAAAGGTGATCAATAACCACCACGGTGACTAATTTATTTCCCGATTTAGGTAAGCCTACAATAAAATCCATAGAGATATACCTCCAAATAACAGGTGGAATCGAAAGTGGTTGTAGTGTGCTAGGATATTTGACTGTTTAACCCTTGTTTCATTGGAACACATCACATTCAACCACAAAATTATGAACATCTTGTTTCATACCATCCCAGAAAAAAGAACGTTTGTCCCTGTCATAGGTTTTGGTAAACCCGGAGTGCCCATCTGTGGGTGTAGCATGAATCTTAGAAAGTATCATGGATTTAAGTTTTTACTCTTTACTTAAATACAAATAGCTTTTGTATCAAATCTCATTATGGAGCCAAGAGCACCTTGGGGAAACTGGATAATTGGACTGCAATTGTTGTATTAGATGCGAACTTTTGGGATTGTGTAGCCATTCCTGGCGAATGTCTTGGAGCCAATCTGGTACAATGAAGGAGAGAGAAAAAAGGGACCCATTCATATTCATATTTTTGGGAAATTGAATCTGCAACCATTGATCCAAGTGGATATTGGTGGCCACCCACCTATTCCACTTGGACCCACACCATTGCTTTTTTCAGTTTTTCAGTTTCCTTAATTGTAGCACAATTTACTATTTTTAGTAGTTTTTTGGGTCCTGAACTTTCGAAGCCGTTTTTAATGCTTCCGAAAAATATGAGCCCGTTCCAGACTTGATATTCATTGTCAGCAGTGTAGTCCTTGGATATATATTTCTAACGATGTATCATGTGCATCAAATGGAGATAGTATGCCAAAGTTATGACCCCGGGAAATTGATGTACCAATTTACCCTAACAGGGCCCATATTGTGGCGTTTCATCTCCTAGGGTCAGGTTTTTGGATGTTTAGGGTTTTCCATTGTTTCTCAATAATATATAGGCATTCAAGCCTCATTATAACACAGATTTCATAGGCCAGTAGCTCCCACATATCTTCTCAGAGATAAGCTACCAGCACCCGAGCTATTTTATTTCCATTCTGTCTATAAGCATATTTCAGTCATTTGTCTTTAATAAAATGAAGTTTTACTTCTGCTGCATATCTGTGTTTATGAGTATTTATGTATTTCATTATGCTCCTTCATAATTCCAGATCAGTGGTATTAGATCAGTCTTCTCTTTCTCGATCCTTCTTTGCATGTCCCCAACGAGATTAGGGTATAAGGAGTTAGGGCTCGATCTGGTTGAACCATTGCAAGATCAGCCTCGCAAACCCCAACGACCACCCATGGGGGAAGAAAAGAAATATGAGGGAGCAGAATATCCTATCAAATTATTGCTCAAGGAGACCCTCGAGAAACAAAGGAACACAATGATGGAAAACTTTTCCCAGATCCTTCAATGGATGCCTACTGGCAGCGCATCTACATACAAAAACCACTCTGGAAGCACCACTCCCTTTAAGGTACAAGTAAACTTTGACATTTCCATATTTGAGGGCAAAATAGATGCAGATGGTGTTGATAGATGGTTGAATATGCTAGAAGAATATTTTTCAGTTCATGACTTTTTCGACCGAGAAAGGATTATTTTTGCACTCCTTAAAGCCACCCCACATGTCAAGGACTAGTGGGAAACCTACTGGGAGAAATAGAGCGAGGGGGAACCCTCTATGTTCTCAATCGCACCCACTTGGAATTTTTTCCAAGATGCCATCAAGGAACAATATTATCCCATGGGGAGCTATGAGGAAAAATACATACAATGGACTACGCTGTGGCAACAAAGAGACCAAGATGTGCATGAGCTGACGAATCTGTTCCACCCTATGCACAAAGTTGGGTATCAAAGATTCGGAGAAACATTTGGTGTTAAAGTACCACATTTGTCTTCATAGATACATTTAGGAGGAAATGGAGTTCCTCAACATCTCCTTGCTTGGTGCGGCATACCAGTATGCTACCAAGATTGAGCAGAAGTTCAAATAGAAGAAGCGAGACTTTGGGTCTGGGAATTAGAAGCAAGGGAAAGGTACCCCCAAACCATTGAACAAAGGACGAAGCCAAGGTAGGGAAGCCTAGGACAACCCACCAAAGCCACAAGAAAAGAAAAACATCACGAAGCCAAAAAAGGACACGGGGAAGTGTTGTGAGTTCCATAAGACCTCCACTGACAACACAAGTGAGTGTCGAGCCAAGCAATCAATGGTATATGAGTTGAAGGCTTCTGAATTGGATGCAGGCTCCAACTCTAAATCAGAACTTGAAAAGAGGAATGACAGGGGGAAGCAGATTATCGATGTGGATCCCAATGCCACCGTTTCCACCACGAAGATCCAGAAGAAGGAACCAGAAGATCCAGAGGAGGCAGAGAACCTCTTCCATTCCCATATGTGGGTAAAGGGTTACCCATTGTAGTTCATTTTCGACAGCGGGAGCCAGAAGAACCTCATCTCAGTAGAGGTCATGAAATGACTGGGCTTGCTGACCATAGCACACCCACAACCATACACCATCGAGTGGCCACACCAAGGATGGGACCTTCGCGTAAGCCAACAATGTTGCCTTCCGTACAACATCAATCCCTTCACGGATGAGGTATTATGTGACATTCCTCCTCTTGATGTTTCTGATGTATTATTAGGCCAACCATACTTGTGGAAGCAACATGTTGTGTATGATTCCAGAACTCGTGTTGTTATTATTACTTTGGGCAATAAGTTGTACAGGATACCAAAAATAGCACCGCCTACAACCATCTCTTTGTTTACTGCAAAACAATGCAGTAAGCTCATTGCCAAAACTAGGAAATTTGTTTTCCTGATTATCCGCCCTCAGGGAAAGAAGAAGATTGCATCCACAACCTCCAGAGAGGGCCCCTCTGCATGACAACAATAGATGGATAAGTTCATGGAGGAGTACGAGGACATATTCACTTCCCTCGCAGGGGTGCCTCTACACTATCAGGTCAAGCACCCCATCAATCTGACCCAAGTGCGTCGTTTCCCAATGGACCGATCTATCGACATTTTGTTCTGGAGAATGAAGAAATCAAGAGGGCGATTTAGGAGCTATTGCAGAAAGGTCACATTCAGCCGAGTTCATCACCTTGTGGGAGCCTGATCGTGCTGGTGTAAAATAAGGATGGGACTTGGAGACTCTGCATTGACTATCGGGCACTGAACAAGATCATTGTCTGGAATAGGTACTCGATCCCACTGATTGATGACCTTCTAGACCAAATCAAGGGGGTGAAATATTTCAGCAAGATCGACTTGAAGTCTGGGTGTCACCAAGTACTAATTGAACCCTCTGATGTGTGAAAGACTGCCTTCGAATCCAAGGAGGGCCATTTTGAATGGTTGGTCATGCCTTTCGGGTTGACGAATTCCCCTACTACCTTCATGAGACTAATGGATGACGTATTGCGACCATTCAACAACTTATTTGTAGTGGTGTACTTGGATGACATTCTGATCTTCAGCCAGAATTGGGAAGAGCACCTCCACCACATCCGACAAGTCCTCCAAACACTGCGGAAACACAAGTTGTGTGCCAATTTGGAGAAGTGCACTTTTGGCATGACCCAGGTTCAATATCTGGGATACATTATTGATAAGTAGGGGGTGCATGTGGATCCATCCAAGATCCAAGTCATTTGGGATTGGACGACCGCAACCACCCTAACAGAACTCCACAATTTTTTGGGTCTTGCCAATTTCTACCACAGTTTTGTGCTGGGATTCTCTCATATCACTTGGCCCTTGAGTCAAGTCACCAAGGGAGGAGAGAAAGAAAAATTCTTTTGGTCTGAATCTCAATAGAAGGTGTTCGACGATTTGAAGCATCGTCTCTACTCTGCACCAGTGCTCACATTACCAGACTTGCAACAACCATTTGAGATCGAGATAGATGCCTCTGACTATGTTATTGGGGTAGTCCTTACTCAACAGGGGCATCCAGTGGCATATCACAGTGAGACACTTTCCGACACAGTCCGAAAGTATCCCACTTATGACAAGGAGATGTATTCCATTGTGCAGGGTTGCTGACAATGGAAGCATTACATTTTGGGAAAGGAAACGGTCATCCACACAGACCATCGACCCTTACAGTTCATACAAACACAAGAGAAGTTGCAGAATGATCGCCATCATAAGTGGTCCACATACCTGCAATAGTTTCATTTCAACATTAAGTACAAGAAAGGAAGCACCAATAATGTTGCATACTTCCTCAGCCGACCCCCTATCCTGGCGCTAACCACGGTGCTCAACTCTTGTGGGAACGAGACTTTTGATTGGCTGCTTCTCTACAAAAGTGATCCATAATTTGGCCACACATACAATATTCTCTTGGAGGGTAAGCAAGTTCCTAATTTTCACCTCCAGGATGCCCTGTTATGTCACCTAGGACATCTTTGTGTTCCTTTAAGCGAGCATGCCAATATGATTTGGGAGGCGCACTACAGTTGGGTCGCTAGGCATTTCGGGGTCGAGAAAACCATGGTAGTACTGAAAAATTATTTATATTGGTCGAACCTTCGAGAGGATGTCGGGTAGTACATCAATTCCTTCACTTCTTGCGTCATTTCCAAACCGACCATCAAGAAGCAAGGCCTCTATACTCCGCTTCCCACCCCTAGTTGACCTTGGGAATCCATCTCCATGGATTACATGTCGGGCGTTCCTTCCACTAAGCATGGAAATGACTTTGTTTTTGTGGTCGTCGACAGATTCTCAAAGATGTCCATTATGATGGCCTACAATAAGAATATCACAGCAGAAGCCATTGCTAAACTCTTCTTTGAGTGGGTGTGGGTACACTTTGGGATCCCATAGTCTATAATCTTAGATCGGGACAACAAGTTCCTCAGTACATTTTGGTCCAGTCTCTGGTTGATGCTGGACACCAAGCTCACTAAGTCCACAACTTTCCATACGCAAATTGATGGCCAGAAAGAGGTCGTCAACCAGATGATTGTACACATTCTACACATGTACAACTCAAAGCATCCACACACATGGGATGAGAGCCTCCCCTATGTACAACACAGCTACAACTGGGCTCTCCATTGCTCAACCAACCACAACCCCTTTCAGGTGGGCTTGGGATTCCAGCCACTATGTCCCATTGACGTATCCATGCCATTTGTGGCTACTCTGGTAGATTCAGCCCATGTCCAGTCTGAAGCTGACAAGGAAAAAAATTTCATTCAACACATCCTCCAATAGGTTCATGAAATCTTGGACAGAGCCAATGCTAAGTACAAGCAGCGACATGATCAACATCAGGTGCCACACAACTTCCAGGTGGGTGACAAAGTGTGGCTACATTTGCAAAAGGAGCGCCTCGCTGGACCCTACCACAAGATTCACCCGCTCCGATATGGGCCATACACCATCACCAAGGCTGTATGGGACAATTCCTTTGAGCTTAGTATTCCACCATTCCTTGGTCTGCACCCAGTATTCAATGTCGACCACCTTTGGCCCTACTTTCCACCTCTACTGGAAACATCCGACATGGCAGAACAACTCACACCAATAGAGTTAAACCCAGATTGCATGGAACAAGCCACAACTGATCGGATTATGGACACATAGATAAAGAACACCTGCCAGCAGAGGATCCAGCTATATCGAGTTGTCAAAGCATGCCAACTCCTTCACCAGGGCAAGTGGCTCACTAGGGACCAAGTTCAACAGAAGTTTCCTCATCTCATGGAGGAACTCAAGGCAATGGGGACCATAAGGGGGGAGGAATGATCCAAGTGGATATTGGTGGCCACCCACCTATTCCACTTGGACCCACACCATTGTTTCTTTCATTTTTTCAGTTTCCTTAATTGTAGCACAATTTACTATTTTTAGTAGTTTTTCGGGTCCTGAACTTCTGGAGCCTTTTTTAGGCCCTAAACGACGTTTTTTTGGGCATGAATGCTTCCAGCAAATTTGAATCCGTTTTGGAATCGATATTCACTGTCAACAGTGTAGTCCTCGAATATATATTTCTAACGATGTATCATGTGCGTCAAACAGATATAGCATGCCAAAGTTACGACCCCAGGAAATTGATGTACCAATTTACCCCAACGTGGCCCATATTGTGGTGTTTCATCTCCTAGGGATAGCTTTTTGGATGTTTATGGTTTTCCATTGTTTCTCAATAATATATAGGCCTTAAGGCCTCATTGTAACACATATTTCATAGGCTAGTATCCACCACATCTCTTCTTAGAAATAAACTACCAGTGCCCGAGCTATTTTATTTCCATTCTGTCAGTAAGCATATTTCAGTGATTTGTTGTTAATGAAATGAAGTTTTACTTCTGCTGCATATTTGCATTTATGTGTATTTCATTGTGTTCCTACATAAATCCGGATCAACCACATTGTCTTTTCCTTTCTTGTAAATGATATCATAATCATATCCAAAGAGCTTAGTCGCCCATTTTTGTTGCTTTGGGGAGGAAATACGTTGTTCCAAAAAATACTTGAGCCTTTGATGATCTTTATTAATTTGGAAGTGTTTCCCCAATAGATAAGGGCGCCAAATATCAACGACATGTAGAATATCCAACATTTCCTTTTCATAGATTGATTTTCCAAAATTTCATTCAGACAGTTGTTTATTGGTAAAGGCCAAAGGCTAAACCTCTTTCATAAGGACAATGCCAATTCCTTTCCATGAAGCATCACATTCCAGGACAAAGGTCTTTGTGAAATCAGGAAGGTCCAAGAGGGGATTGGTGCATATGGCCATCTTCAAGGTTTGAAAATCCTAAGAGGCTGTTGGAGTCCAAGTGAAAGAATTATTTCTAAGGAGTGTAGTGAGAGGTGCCACAATCTTTCCATAATTCTGAACAAATTTGCGATAATAACATGTAAGCCTAGAAATCCACATAATCTTTTGAGAGTCTTTGGGTGAGGACAATCTTGCATAGATTCAATCTTTTTAGGATCCACCCTGATGTCATCCTTTCCAACAAGATGAACCAAGTACTTGACTTTTGAGGCGCCAAAAGCACATTTAGATTGTTTTAGGAAAATTTGGTACTGAGAGAGTAGATGGAGAAATCGATCTACGTGAGCAAGATGGTATGTACAAGTTTTTCTATAGATGAGGATATCATCCAAGGAAACTAAGAAAAAATAATGGAGAAAAGGACAAAATACATGATTCATGATGCTTTGGAAAGTGGAGGGATCATTACACAAGCCAAGGGCATGACCAAAAACTCATAGTGGTCCTCATGAGTTCTAAAGGAAGTCTTAGAATAACTGGGTGCCACTCAATTCATCCAATAGGTCATCAATGATAGGAATGGGAAATTTGTATTTAATGGTGAGTTTGTTGACGACATGGAAGTTAGGACACATGTGCCAATAAACTTCTTTCTTCAAGACCATGACCACAGGAGAAGAGTAGGGGCTTGTACTAGGGTGGATAACACCTGCGTTATGCAGTTCTTGAACCATTTTATCAATTTAATTTTTTTAGGAAAAGGGGTGACGATAGGGACGGATATTGGGAGGAAGGATTCCTGGGACAAGGGGAATGGAATGATCATGAACACCACGAGAAGGAGAGAGTCCCTGGGGAGTGGAAAAAACCACTTGATGTTTAGAGACGATGGATTAGAGGTCTTGTGCACAGAGGTTGACTCATTTGCTTGTATGGAATGGAGTTGGGAAATAACGCCATAATGACCTTTTTTGAGCATATTTTCCATGCGATGGGAACTAATGATATCAGGGGAACCAACAATGACTCTTTGGAACTTATATTGTTGGCCCTCCTCATTAAATTGCATGGTTAATTCCTTAAAATCCACGAGAATGGGACCCAAAGTCCTTAGCCATTCTTCACGCAACACAATGTCACAACCACCCATGTTGATAGAAAACATTTGAGATTTCAGGTGATAGTCACCAATTTGGAGACGCACATTTTACAAACTCCCTCCACATTTTATGGATGTAGCATTGGCAATCATGATTTGGAAATTATTGATTGCATAGATATAGAAATTAGTTTCTTGGGAAATGCGATATGAATAAAATTATGGGTGCTTCCACTATCAATAAGGATGATGAACCTCCTATGCTTGATGTAGTCAATTAGATTGAGGGTTTGGGGAGAAGAGAATCCAGTGAGAGCATTTAGGGAAATGATTGGTTCTACTTTGGAAGGATCTGAGGGAGGGGTTATGTCAGTGGGTTTGGGTGACATAGACACAAGGGGAGATTCAACATCCTCTTCTGAAACATCCTCCGAAATGGCCATAAAACATGTTTTTCCTTACACTTGTGTCCCGAAAAATATTTTTCATCACAATTATAACAAACACCTTTGAGTTGGCATTCAACCATTTTGGCCCAGGTCAATTTTTTGGATCTTTAGTGGAGTAGAAGGAGAAGTGGGATTTATTGATTTAGTGTGAGGAATAAAGGAGGGTTTGTAGTTTTGAGAAGATACAACATGTTGTGATTCCTTATCTCTTTTAGTAGCCTCCACCCAAATCTGAGGCCGGTCCATGAGGACATGGGCACGCATCTTATCCTTGAGGCCACTGATAAAACATTCTCAGAAAAAAACCTCAGACATGGCCTCTATATGAAAATACAGTCGCTTGAAAGAAGCTATAAAGTCTTCCAATGTGCCATATTGTTTCAACTTTGTCAAACGGCCTAAATGGTTGGCGTCAGTGTCAAATCATTCATAAATATCTTCCACAAAGCATGTCCAAGCAACATACCCTTGACGGGAAGTTTTTCTCCATTGCCACCATTGCTAACGTTCTCTATCTAGATGGACAACACCATACCAGAGTTTGGCCAACTCATTTGTAATGTCGTACAAAGAGAAATAATGTTCCATTTGAATTACCCAACCACTATGATTCGAGCCATCAAATTTGGTCACATCCACACATGGAAGGTGTAGGTCACGATGAAAGTGATGATGCTGAAAATTATGGGAATGGGAGGAAGTTTCAGCTTCGATATGAAAAGGTGGGTCAGATAAAGGGGGATCTGCAGGGATATGTATCTTCATGCAGATCATCGAAGAGACATATTCAAGATGGGTAGTAATTTCTTGTTTGAGGCCTTCTTTGAGTTCATTGATTCAGGCGGTGATGGAGGAATGCATGTTTTTATTGATGGTGGAAATATTGGCACTGAGTTGTCTCACTTCTTGTTGGGTCTCTGTGAAATTAGATTGCAAGGTATTGAAGCGATCTTCCAAGTATTGGCTATGAGTATGGGCCATGATGACGAGGGAACTGAAAAGGGGTAGGTGGGGTCAAAACATTTGATGAAAAATGATAGGTATGAATGTTATAAGGGAGAAGAGATAAATCCAATGGAATGGGTCTCAAATAATGGTGCAAAAAAATCCAGACTTTTTTTT
>SNQJ01S0001087.1:86781-108685 GCA_010110895.2 Picea sitchensis
TTCACAAATGATTAATCAGGAAGAAATGTGTAGTGATTTGGTAACTCAGATGCAGGAGACACAGTTGCACATCAATAGATCTTGTCTGTTTTATTTTTTTTGTTTTTGTCACCAAAGGTTAGGTATTCAAGTGTTCTACAGACAAGGGTTTCCCTGTGATATAGCTATCTTATATACATGCGAGGTCCAATAGTAGTACTCATCCCAAAATCTCAGGGCACCAACTAAGGAGGCTAGACCATGCCCTTAGTCGTACTATCCGACTACCCAGGTACTAGAGAGTATCTTCCCGAGTGTTGTTCTTGGTGGAACTATATCATTTATGTGGCCAACCGGTTTATTTTAAGAGGGCTTCAAGAAGTCTAGGTCGATCCATATACAGGTGTTGTCTGATGCACTACCACTCAAAGGGGTACCAATAGGGGTTACAAGTGTGGCCGACATATGTGCACTTAAGTACCACTTGTATTTCCTGTGTGTATGAATCCCCGACCACGGGTTTATGCACATAATGACAGATATTTGTAGCTTAAAGATGTCGAAATACATCTCTACCCTAAAAAAAAATTAACCCACAATTTTCTGCCGAGGAAAGTTCTCTGATGCCAGTTGTAATATTCTAGATATAAAAATTATGCAGAAAAAAAATAAAATGCTAGAAATGGCAGATGAACAATAATGTAATGACAACAACACCACAATAATACTAAAATGATACTAGAATAACACCAGGAAGAGCACTTTTATTACTGAAAGAAATGTTCACTTGCCTCTTCGAGGGGGAAACCTCCAACAGAGAAGAGCTCTATTACAATAATATCCAAGACAAAAGTTCTCATACCCTAGACTCCTATTTATACTAAATATGTCGATCAAAAGAACCATCTAGAGGAAGATCCTTCTAGAAGAGGAAGCTTCTATTAGGTATTCTTACATTCGACTTATTCTTCCTTATTGCTAGGCCTTATTAATATTGATCTTTATTACATCAGAATATATTATTCTACCTATGTGAGGGGTTAGGTCCCTAACAGACCACGGGTTTCAAACTTGGGAGAATTTAGCAAGACACATGATAAGTAGTGTAAAAATTTAATAGAGAAACAACTCACAGTGTCAAAGTCTCTTTCGAATCCTAACCTTTATGGGTATAAAACCTTACCTATTATGGAGCATTCAACTTCCATAGGCATATTGATGTATCTATTTTACTTTCGAGAAGGTGAAATAGAGTAACTAGGTCATAGGGAGAGCTCCATGGAGGAAATACTAACAAAAAAAAGGTAATAGGCCAAATGTGTTTGGTGTAATGGTGCCTCAAACCCTTCATTCAGAGTATAAGGGTGATGGAGTACGCCCCCCCGACTTCCATGTGAGACCAGTGTAGTGGAGGGCTTGTATTGGGTGATTTTCCTAGAACGACAACACCCAGAGTATGTGGTAGGTAATTGTTTTAAATGTCTGTCAAACTTTTAAATGTGAGAAAGAACCAATGTCAGGTCGTAAAATGCAAAGTGCAAGTTTTACCTTTCACCCACTGTGCCATAATGAGCCACCATATCATTTACCTTGCGAGTTAACAGGACCAAGGCATGGTTAGGATGGGGGTCTCATATGTTGAGTGATCATAGTAAATACGTGCAATAACCTTTATCAAGTGGTCCCATGATTCACGATCGAAAAGAACCTTGATTCCTAGTATTTACATGGCTAGGTTTATACGTATTTAAATTTTTGTGGGAGGAATGTACAATATATATATTGGATCAATATGTCACATCCATCGTGATGGATATGTTATTTTGTTCCCATAGACTAGCAATAATTTTTTTAATGTGGATAAATCCTTATACACCATAACATAAATTGATATGGGATTAGGTACTATAGCTTAAATGTTATAGGTTATGATTGGAGTTTTCTTATAGTTTTAGGAATAAAACTATTATGGAGAAAATCATCATGGTACCACAAGAACAAGGTGAGAATGTTTATGAAAAGGGTTCCAGTATAGTGCGAATAGTAATTTTCTCTCTTTGGTTAAAAGTATAAACAATTTTTTTTAGTTGAATAAAGGAGTTGTGTCAAGTAATGAATGTTTGAAACAGAAAAGTAGTGAATGGTTCAAAACATTGGACAGACTTATAATGCAGTTGACAAAAAATCTCATAGTTGTTTCCTATCTATCTATCTATCTATCTATCTATCTATATATATTTTGTAGCTAAATTTTTGGGTACATTACACTCCTTTTGTAGAATATCCATCTCTCCTTTTTGGGGCGTTGAAGATAGAGATCAATTGTGTCAAAGGTCACTGCAGAAATCAGAACAATCTAGGTGGTCGACTAATGTACTGCTTAAAGAAATTGTAGTAGAGATCATGCACATATTGAAGTGTCTCTGGTCCTCCAAGATGGAGCAAGGACATGCCCACTAGGTATGGATCAATGAGAGATTCATTATATTTCTCATCATTTCCCTTAAATACAAGTTCCCTGGAAGAACAATCGGTGTTTCTAATACACCCTCTCTGATTAACCACCCGAACTAAGAAGAGATGCCTATGCAGATGATTGTGCCTATATGTATTACATTTGGAACTATTTTTTTTTCCTTAACCTCGCTCAATAATATATTTGGAAAAATAGGAACTTCTAGGACAAGTGTTATAATATGTTGGCACTTGTGTTGGAGTACATAACCTATTGGATGAGACTACTGGGCTAGGAACCATCATGGGTAGAATATATGTTGGAGAGGCATAAGGAGAAGCTAAAGGTAGAGGAGGGTCAAAATTCAAAAGTTGTCTAGGTTGGCTCACTATCACAACAACTTCTCAGGGAGAAAGGTGGTATAAAGTGGGGTATGGAAAATAGGCTTCTGAAATAAGATTAATGGTGTGATCAATAGAGAAATACGGGGGCAATCCCATGGGTTGTGGGAATGCATTGGTGACTTGTAAGATCGGTGAATCCATGTCCTGAGGTGTTAGGTTGGTCATATGGTATGGTTTAATGGGGTCAACCAAAAACAAGTAAAAATATTTGTTCATAGTTACTTTCTTAATGGTTGTTTGTACGATCTAACGTGGCATGGAGTGAGGAGGAGAGGAGGTACGTACATAGGTGCACCCCACATGTTGTAGGTAGTATTTATGAAATTTAGCATGATACACAATAGTCTAGGACTATAGGTAGGAGAGTCCAAGTAACATATCAACACAATATAAAGGAGACACATCACACACCAAAGTATTTCGAAAAGGGCCTATAGAAAAGGTCACTACAAACCATGTAGAGACAATGATGCACATGACTTTAGATAGAACACATATTTGATGATATGGTCTAGGGTGTAGAGTAGTTGGGAGTTATATATGTTGGAACAATACCTAAGAAATGAGGTTCTTTTGGATTTTGTTGTCTAGGATGAGAGTATCCAATTCATCCTTAATTTGATAATTATGGGTAAACAAGTGTGAAAAATAGGTGTTGTGTTCATTGGTAGTCCTAAAAATAAGAGATGGGTCAATTTTTGTAATATTGTTTAGAGAAACTACTTCAAGAAGTTTAGGGACACTGAAATGGGAGACCTCTGCAAAAATATTCTTGTCGGGATGAAGGTTTTGAAGTGCTCGACAGTTGGTCAAAGCATGTGAGTCAGTCTTCTTAAAGGTACACCATGGCGACATTCAGGGTGTGGAGGGTGATACAGAGGAAACCTTTCAAGGAGTGTAGGTGGAGGTAGGGATAACATGAAAAGGGCCAGTGGGAAAAGGGTTTGATCTGGGTCAGTCTAAGTGGACTGGAGAAGCCACTTTACGCTCGATGGCCAAGGCCCAAAGAAATTCCTTGTCCAAGGAAGAAATATCAAACAAATAAACTTGAGGATGGAGATTCACTAATAAACCATAATTGAATTTAATAATTAATACCTCTTATGGATCACCTATGTGCAGTTAGATGCACAATTTGCATATGATATCTATGTAACTTTAGATGGACTTATTCGATAGTTATCGAAGTTGCAACCATTTTGTGAGATGATTATGGAGATATCATGGGGGGTAGATGTGCGCTTGCAGGGAGTGACATAAACCTTCCCAAGAACTAATGCATGTAGTTGTCGTAGATTTTATCTTGTTGAGCTCAATGATCAATTCATACATTCCAAGTTGAGTGTCCCACCATGCTTCAACAATGCCCTCGAGTTTCAAACTATCTATATTCAACTTAGTGTCGTCATCCATCTCAATATAGGTATTAAAGTAGGTGGAGAGACTTTGTTATGGACCTAACATTTCTAACAGGTGTGGAAAAGTTCATCTCAGAGTGTAAGAGAAAACTAGTTTGAGAGTTTGAGATGAAAGATCTCAAGATGATGCATTTATTTTTTGGTCTTGAGGTATGGCAAAGATAGGATGAGATATTTTTGAATAAAGGGAAGTATGCAGTGGAAATCCTAAAGAGGGTCAATATGTTGGATTGAAAGGAAATGGATACACCTATGGTATCAAATCTGAAGTTATTGTAGGGTAGGACTCTAGATACTAAGGATTTTACTTTATACAGGAAGATGGTGGGTTCATTGGTGTAATTGAAAAACACAAGACCTTATATATGTTTTGTTATGAACACCCTGAGTCAGTATATGGAAAATCCTAGGAAGGTTCATTTGGTTGCAACAAAACATGTGATAAGGTACCTTAAAGGTACATTGGATTATGGACTCAAGTATGTGATAGACCATGAGTTCAGTTTATATGGATATTCAGATTCAGATTGGGTAGGAAGTATTCCTGATCAGAAGAGTAATTCAACATATTGCTTCAGTATAGGATCCAATATGGTTTCATGGAGAAACAGGAAGCAGTCATGTGTAGAACTCACTACAGTTGAGGCTGAATATGTGGTAACATGTGAAACATGTAGAGAAGTAGTGTGGCTTCAAAAGCTACTTTCTGGGTTATTTGGTTTCAAACTGGAGGCGACCTGCATTTGGTGTGACAACTAGATTTTCATGAAGTTTTCAGAGAATTTGGTGTTCCATGATAGGTTGAAGCATATTGAGATCAAATATAACTATATAAAGGATATGGTGCAGAGGGGAGCAATGAGGCTCTAGTACATGACTATCGAGGATCATATTACAGATGTGTTGACCAAGCTACTTTTGAGGACAAAGTTCAATCACTTAAGCAACAAGATTGGCATGTTCCCTCTTCAGAAGCAGTGACGAGGTACAAATGCATTTCGGGGTAGTGGATGTCCTGGGGACGTGTTGTATCTATTTGAGAGCTACCCACAAGCCTTATATTCATTAGTTGTGAAGTCACAGGGGTTCACATGATGAGGTACATATGCATTTTAGGGTAGTGGATTTCATGCTGACATATTGAATCTATTTGAGAGCTACCCACAAGCCTTGGATGCATTATCTATGAAGTCATGTTGTACTATGGATATCCGATGATGTATAGATTCATATGTTCAACAGTCAATGGTCATGAGCTCATGTGGAAACAAAGAATACCTTCCTAGTTAAGAGGGAGTGTTTATATTTTGATGTAACTATGGAAGATATTATTTTTTATTTGTATTAGTCAAACCTCAAGAAGTTTATTGTAATCTTATTGTATAAACTGGCTCAAAAGAAATTATTTTGTTGTTGTAAAAGTAAAAACAACGCCTCTTAGGGTTGCATCTTTTCGGGAGTCGATTATGTGTATAAATAGAGGTAGAGTTCCTCTCTTTTGTACACACACACAAATCACTCTCTTATGTATTTAGAGCATATCAATGGAGGTCTAGCACATGAGGTTTTGGTTTCTTGGTCTTTGGTATCTTAGTCTTGGTCTATTTGTGGAGCAGTATAATGTGACATTGTATTAGTTGAAGGAATCTATACTGAAGAATTGGTTGTTGGGTTTTGTCCCCCACGAGGGTTTCCCAGGATATATCTTGTCTTCTGTGATTGTTTATCTTTCATTGATCCTATTATATGCAATTGTTAATGAATATTAAAGAAGATAATTGTAGCTTCTAAAATTATAACAATATGTACCCTTTCCTCAAAAATTCTTCCAACTGCATTTGTAATTCTTTTAATTCTAGTGTATTCATTATGTAAGGTGTTTTTGATATCAAGGAAACTCTTGGTACTAAATAAATAGAGAAATGTATCTCCCTCTTTGGTGGAAATCCTGGTATTTAATGGAATACATATTCAAACTCTTGCAACACAAAAAAATATTCAATCCTTGGCCCTTTTTTCTTTTTTGTCTTCACCACATGGATCTCATACAATTGACATACTTTCCTAAAAAATCTCTTCAGCTGTAAGGTTGAAATCTCCCTTATAGAAATGGGTCTTGGAATTTCTTTCATAGTGCTCCATTTTCCTTCCTCATCATGGCATGTAAACGTCTTGTTATGACAATCTAGGATAACATGATGCTTGTACAACGAAACCATTCCAATTAGAATATCATAACATCCCAATGGTATAATATTTATATCAAAATTAGTATTCACTACGTTAAGACTTATGGGACAACCTATTCCCATCTCATTGATCCTTATTTTGGTTTCAGTGGAAAGTTGAACCAAACTTGAATTTTCAAGCTTAATTTTCTCCAAATGTAATCTATGATTTTATCCACTATTTTACTATCAATGAAACAATGACTTTCTCTTGAATCAATTAAAATAGTAACAAGATGATTAATTATCTTACCTTCCACCTCGATCATATTGGATTGGGACTCTTCTTGTTGATATTCTAAGGTTGCATATATTATGCCCATGTCTTCTACTATTGTAGCCTCTTGGATGTTGTGTATGGTCTTCACATTGAATTTTATGTGAGGGAAATCCTTGTACATGTGATCTTCTTTGCATCGCCAACATTGGATTGGTGGTCTCCCCCTTTTTCCAAAGGAGTATTCTCTCTTAGATTCATCCTTAGCATGATGGTATTGCTGATTTTTATTTGGGCTATTTCTATTGAAAGGAGGTTTGAATCCTTTCTTTTATCATAATTCTCCTTCTTCTTATCATTCCAAGATGTCTGCAAAGACTCTCTACACTTTCCTTGCTCATACAATTACTTATCCTTCCTGATGGTATCAGTCAATTTCCTAGGCTCATCATATTGAATCTTCTATTTATAAAATGAAGTCATTCCACTCAAAAACATTTGTATTTCAACCTTATCATAGTTTATAAACCCCACATACTTTAGCAGTCCCAAAAACCTCTTTTCATACTCTACCATGGTCATGCTTCCCAGCTTGAGTTCAAAGAAATCCAACATTTTCTTTTCATAGAAGTTCTCTGAAAGGTACTCCTTCTAAAAATATTTTTTGAATTTCTTCCAAGTGATCCTGCTCTAATTTATTTGATCACCTTTCTTAAGTCGATCCCACCACATAACAAATTTTTCATGTAAATGGTAAGTGGAAATTTTGGCTTCTAGGTTTGATGAGTAATTATACAATTGGAAATATCTCTTGATTCTAAGAATCCATGATTCAACGTCATCTTCCCTTTCTCTTTCACCATCAAAGGATGGTGGTTTAAGATTTCTCAACTCTCCTTGCAAAATGTCCAATTCATGCCTTATTCTTTGGTTCCTAACAAGAGACACCTATGGTATACTTATGGAATCTTCATATGCATAAAATTTCATTTCTAAGTAAGGAGGTGAGTGATGTCTATGACTCCTTATAGAAATTCTTGAATAACCAAATATTCTTTACTTATCTCTTCTTTCATGATATATGCCCTCTTCCTCCTATCTTTCGTTAGATACATTCTTTCATCGCCTCTGCACCTGATTTAGGATTTTCATCACTTGAGCATTTATCATATTTTTTTCTCTTATAAGACTATACTTGTATGATTTGTAGCTTTGTACCTTTATTATTAGGCTTCTCACAGTCTCTATTATTGTTTCTTTCCCCCTCTTCCCTTGTGTCTGTTTGATTTTGTCTCTACATTAGCTTCTTTATTATGAATGAAGGATACCTCTCCTTCCTCCATTTATTGAATATGTATTCTTATCCTGAATTGATATGTTTATACCCCCTAATTCTGCAAAATGTGTAAGAAACCATTTTTGTTAGAAATATGCATATCAAATAAACAAATTGTCAATTAATGTTACATGTCCTTTTTATGCTCAATTTATGAATATTTGTATCACAATTTTCCCAATTCTAATAATTCCAATTTATTATCCTTTGAATCCTATTTCCAATGACTATACTCATTCCCCAATCTGATCTCTGAGTTGAAAGTTATGTCTCTCAGAAGTTAATTGGGCATTAAATTTTACCCTCCACCGTTTCAATTGTAAATCGCTCATACTAACTTTGTTTGAAGAATGGTTCACACCATTATAAATATCTCTTTGATATATATTATTTGGATTGAAAAACGTATGTGTCCTATCATGGCATACAGTTTTGAATTTGACTTCTCATAAATGTCATTTAGGCCTCCAAAATTTCTTGCAAGTTACTAACCTAGAAAAACACTAAAATTTTCTGATAAAATTCATCATTTTCTAAGAATTTAGCTTACTCGAATGATGACATGGTTTCCCAATTCCACCTATCACCTTTAGTTAGAACCATGTCCTCCCCCTCAACCACTTATCATTTCCCTGTCATCTTCCATCATCTCTTATTCCTCTCTTTTATTTATCCTTCACTAGCATGAACTTGTTATATTTCGGGCCTATAATTCCTTGGCTGCCAAGTGGAACCTTTGTATTGGGTCACAGGGATGGATGGGTCCCATCCCAAACCCAATACATTTTCATGCATAGTTTCACATCATTACAATTCAATGGTTAAGGTTCAGTGGTCGTTGGTGGTGATCGACGACCCACGTTGCATTGTGCCTCCCCGACCTGTCAACCGTTAATGCAATGGGGAGGGGGGTGAAAATACTAACCAAGGTTTTTTATAGGGGTGACATATCTGACATCCATGCACTGTGTCCCCCTTCCTTGGGTTATTCTAACCCCACTTGACCTCCCCCCCCCCTTTCCCCACAATTTGGTTATGCGGGTCCGTATTTAGGTTTCGTCAGGTAGGAGTGTGCCCACCATCGTGGCACTAGGCCACCTACCACCATGTGAATACCACCATGGAAATACACGTCACCTGTCTTCCATTTCATCAGTCATGTTCTCCCCCCCACATTATGTTGATGTCATGGTATGGAAAAATTTCCAATTTTGCCAATTTTGCCAATTTTTCTAAAATTTCCAAAAAGAAACACCCAATTTCAAAAAAATTCATGTGGATGGCATTGAAGCACTATATGAGCTTCATATAAAAAAAATTGGGTCCTGTAACAATATTCCTGACCTCAGTACTTGTAATTTGAATACCACATGTTGAATTCCCCATGACATTGACAATAACATTTGGGGCCTTTTCCCATTTTCGCCCCAAATTCACCATGGGCACTTGAAAATCCTAAAATTTTTCCAATTTCACTCCAATAAATTCCCATTAAACCACAAAAACAACAAATTTCTCACGTGCACCATTGGTTGATATTGCAAGAACGGATTCCATCCAATTCATCCATTGTTGTAATTTTAACAAACGAATTGCAGACATCCTTTGCAACTACATTTTCAGAAATTTTCTCCTGTGGTGATATATACCTCGATCAGGATTATAATTTCATTGGCCACGGTAATGAAATGGAAGGTTCATCAGATGGATGTGAAGACAACCTTCCTAAATGATTAAATAAAAGAGGAAGTATATGTGGAGCATCCATAAGGGTTCGTTGTACATGAAAGGGAGACACATGTGTGCATATTGAATAAGGCTTTATATGGATTAAATCAGGAACCCAAAGCATGGTATGGTAGGATCAATTTTTTTCTGACGAGCTTAGGATTTACAAAGAGAAGTGAAGATCATAAAATTTACTTTAAAGTTGTGCATGATGGTCCGATAATACTATTGGTGTATGTGGATAACCTATTTCTAATAGTTGTGGAAAAGTTCATCTTAGAGTGTAAGAGAAAAGTAGTTGTTGAGTTTGAGATGAAATATCTCGTGATGATGCATTGATTTTTTGGTCTCGAGGTATGGCAAAGACAGGATGAGATATTTTTGAATCAAGGGAATTATGTAGTGGAAATACTGAAGAGGATCAATATGTTGGATTGCAAGTAAATGGATACACGTATGGTATCAAATCTGAAGTTATTGTAGGATAGGACTCTAGAGACTATGGATGTTACTTTATACAGGAAGATGGTGGGTTCGTTGGTGTACTTGATGAACACGAGACCTGATATATGTTTGTTGTGAACACCCTGAGGCAGTATATTGAGCATCCCAGGGAGGTTAATTTGGTTGCAACAAAACATGTGATAAGGTACATTAAGGGTACATTGGATTATGGAATCAGGTATGTGACTGACCATGAGTTTGGTTTATATGGATATTCAGATTCATATTGCGTAGGAAGTATTCTTGATATAAAGAGTACTTTGACATATTTCTTCAGTATAGGATCCAATATGGTTTCGTGGAGAAACATCAATCAGTCATGTGCAGAACTGAATACAGATGAGGTTGAATATGTGGCAACATATGCAACATGTAGAGAAGTAGTGTGGCTTCAGAAGCTTCTTTCTGGGTTATTTGGTCTCAAACTGGAGGCGACCTTAATTTTTTGTGACAACCAAAGTTACATGAAGTTGTAAGAGAATTTGGTGTTCCATGATAGGTCAAATCATATTGGGATCAAATATCACTATATCAAGGATATCATGCAAAGGGGAGAAATCAGGCTCTAGTACATGACTATCGAGGATCATATTGCAGACGTGTTGACCAAGCCACTGTCGAGGACAAAGTTCAATCACTTTAGTGACAAGCTTGGCCTGTTCCCTCTTTAGAGGTAGTGATGAGGTACATATGCATTTTGGGGTAGTGTATGTCCTCGGGACATGTTGTATCTATTTGAAAGCTACCCATAGGACTTATATGCATTGGTTGTGAAGTCATAGGGGTGCACTTGATGAGGTACATATGCATTTCAAGGTAGTGTATTTCATGGTGACATATTGAAGCTATTTGAGAGCTACCCACAAGCCTTGGATGCATTATCTATGAAGTCATGTTGTAGTATGGATATCTGATGATGTATAGATTCATAACTTCAACAGTCAATGGTCATGAGCTCGTATGGAAACAAAGAATACCTTCCTAGTTAAGAGGGAGTGTTTATATTTTTATGTAACTATGGAAGATATTATTTTGTATTTGTATTAGTCAAAACTCAAGAAGGTTATTGTAATATTATTGTATAAATCGACTCAAAAGAAATTATTTTATTGTTGTAAAAGTAAAAACAATGCCTCTTAGTGTTGCATTTTTTTGGGATTCAATCATGTGTATAAATAGAGGTAGAGATCCTCTCATTTGTACACACAAAAATCACCTTCTCTTGTGTATTTCAAGATTAGAAATGGAGGTCTAGCACAGGAGATCTTGGTTTCTTGGTCTTTGGTATCTTGGTTTTGGTCTATTTGTGGAGATATATAATGTCACATTGTATTGGTTGAAGGAATCTATACTGAAGAATTGGTTGTTGGGTTTTCTCCCCCATGAGGGTTTCCTAGGATATATCTTGTGTTTTGTGATTATTTATCTTTCAATGATCCTATTATATGCAATTGTTAGTGAATATTAAAGAAGATAATTGTAGCTTCTAAAATTATAACAGTATGTACCCTTTCTTCAAAAATTATTCCAACTACATTTGTAATTCTTTTAATTCTGGTGTATTCATTCTGTAAGTGGTTTTTGATATCGGGGAAAATCTTTGTACGAAATCAATAGAGAAATATATCTCCCTCTTTGGTGGAAATCCTGGTATTTAATGGAATACATCTTCAAACTCTTGCAACACCAAAAAATATTCAATCCTTGGCCCTCTTGTCTTTTCTGTCTTCTCCACACGGATTGCATACAATTGACATACTTTCCTAAAACATCTCTTCAGCTGTAAGATTGAAATCTCCCTTATAGAAATGGGTCTTGGAATTTATTTCATAGTGCTCCATTTTACTTCTTCATCAAGACATGTAGATGTCTTGTCATGACAATCTAGGACAACATGATGCTTGTCCAACCAATCCATTCCAATTACAATATCATAACATCCCAATGGTATAATATTTATATCAACATTAGTATTCACTTCGTCAAGACTTATGGGACAACCTATGCCCATCTCATTGATCCTTCTTTTGGTTTCAGTGGATAGTTGAACCAAACTTGACTTTTCAAGCTTAATTTTGTCCAAATGTAATCTATGATTTTATCCACTATTTAACTATCAATGTAACAATGGATTTCTCTTGAATCAATTAAAATAGTAAAAGGATGCCCGCACGAGTGTAGACGGATTGGCAAGTGCCATGTAAATGGAAGGAAATTTGTAAAAATGAAGTCTCATGTTCGATTCTCACCCGGATTTACTCGTGCACCATTCTTGTGGGCTGGGTGGTTGCACTTGGGGTTATAGTGGTAGTCAATGGGGATTGACCCCGTTTCATGCGAGTACGAGAACCACCAGTTGTCGATTCCCCCAGTACAAAAAAATAAAAATAAAATAGTAAAAGGATGATTAATTATCTTACCTTCCACCTCGATCATAATGGATTGGTACTCTTCTTGTTGATCTTCTAAGGTTGCATATATTATGCCCATGTCTTCTACTATTGTAGCCTCTTGGATGTTGTGCATGGTGTTCACTTTGACTTTTCTGCGAGGGAAATTCTTGTACATGTGATCTTCTTTGCATTCCCAACATTGGATTGGTGGTCTCCCCCTTTTTCCCAAAGGAGTATTCTCTCTTAGATTCATCCTTAGTAGGATGGTCTTGCTTATTTTTATTTCGGCTATTTCTATTGAAAGGAGGTTTGAATCCTTTCTTTTATAAGAATTCTCCTTCTTCTTATCCTTCCAAGATTTCTACAAATACTCTCTACCCTTTCCTTTCTCATACAGGTATTTAGCCTTCCTGATGGTCTCGGTCAATTTCCTAGGCTCATCGTATTGAATATTATATTTTAAAAATTAAGTTAGTCCACTCAAAAACATTTTTATTTTCACCTTATCATCTTGTATAAACCCCACATAATTTATAAGTCCAAAGAACCTCTTTTCATACTCTACCATGGTCATGCTTCCCAGCCTAAGTTCAAAGAAATACAACATTTTCTTGTCATAGAAGTGCTATCAAAGGTACTCCTAAAAATATTTTTTGAATTTCTTCCAAGTGATCCTGCTCTAATTTATGTGATCACCTTTCTTAAGCTAATCCCACCACATAAAAGATTTTGCATGTAAATGGTAAGTGGGAGTTTTGTCTTGTAGGTTTGATGAGTAGTTATGAAATTGGAAATATCTCTTGATTCCAAGAATCCATGCTTCAACATCATCTTCCCTTTCTCTTTCACCATCAAAGGATGGTGTCTTAAGCTTTCTCAACTCTCCTTGCAAACTGTCAAATTCATGTCTTCTTCTTTGGTGCCTAACAAGAGACAGTTATGGAATACTTATGGAATATTCATATGCATAAAATTTCATTTCTGGGTAAGGAGGTGAGTGATGTCTATGATTCCTTATAGCACTTCTTGAATAACCAAATATTCTATACGTGTCTCTTCTTTCATGATATATTCCCTCTTCCTCCTGTCTTGAGTTAGATACATTCTTTGATCGCCTCTACACCTGATTTAGGATTTTCATCACTTGAGAATTTATCTGAATTTTTTCTCTTATAAGGATCTCATTGTATGATTTGTATCTTTGTAATTCTATTATTAGGCTTCTCACAGTCTCTATTAATGTTTCTTTCCCCCTCTTCCCTTGTATCCATTTGATTTTTTCTCTACATTAGCTTCTTTATTATGACTGAAGGATACCTCTCCTTGCTCCATTTATTGAATATGTATTCTTATCCTGAAATGATATGTTTATACCCCCTAATTCTGCAAAATGTGTAAGAAACCATTTTTGTTAGAAATATGCATATAATATAAAAAAATTGTCAATTCATATTACATGTCCTTTTTATGCTCAGTTTATGAATATTTGTATCACAATTTTCCCAATTCTAATAATTCAAATTTATTATCCTTTGAATCTTATTTCCAACGACTATACTCATTCCTTGATCTAATCTCTGAGTTGAAAGTTATAGCTCTTAGAAGTTAACTAGGGATTAAATTCTACCCTCCACTGTTTGAGTTGTAAATCCATCATACTAACTCTATTTGAAGAATGGTTCACACCATTATAAATATCTCTTTGATATATATTATTTGGATTGAAAAAATTATGTTCCCTATTAGGGCATACAGTTTTGAATTTGACTTCTCATAAATGTCATTTAGGCCTCCGAAAATTGCTTGCAAGTTACTAACCTAGAAAAACACTAAAATTTTCTGATATAATTCATCATTTTCTAAGCATTTAGCCTACTGGAATGCTGACGTGGTTTTCCGAGTCCGCTTATCACTTTTAGGTAGAATCATTTCCTCCCCCTCAACCACTTATCCTTTTCCCGGTCATCTTCCATCATCTCCTATTCCTCTCTTTTATTTATCTTTCACTAGCATGCACATGTTATATTTTGCTCCTACAATTCCTTGGATGCCAAGTGGCACCTTTGTATTGGGTCACAGGGATGGGTGGGTACCATACCACACTCAATAAATTTTCATGCAAAGTTTCACATCATTACAATTTAATGGTTAAGTTTCAGTGGGCGTTGGTGGTGATCGACAACCCATGTTGCATTGTGCCCCCACCCCCTCACGACCTGTCGACCGTTAATGCAATGGGGAGGGGGGAGAAAATATTATCCAAGGTTTTTTATAGGGGAAATGTGTCTGAAATCCATGCATTGTGTCCCCCTTACTTAGTTTATTCTAACCCCAGTCGACCCCCCTTACTTGGTTTAGTCTAACCCCACTCGACCCCCCACCCCACAATTTAGTTACGTGGGTCCATATTTAGGTTTCGTCAGGTACCCCCACAATTTGGTTATGCGGGTCCGTATTTAGGTTTCGTCAGGTAGGAGTGTGCCCACCACCATAGCACTAGGACACCTTCCACCATGTATATTAACATCACCTGTCATCCATGTCACAGTACATAACTCCTCTCACTCCCCCTTCATCACTGTGATGTTGATGTCATGTTACGATCATATTTTCCAATTTTGTCGATTTTTCTGAAATTTCCAAAACATAACACCCAATTTCAAAACAATTCATGTGCATACCATTGAATCACTATATGATATTCGTATATTGGGTCCCATAACAATATTATCAACCTCAGTACCTGTAATTTGACTACCACATGTCGAATTCCCATGACATTAACCATAATATTTGAGGCCTTTTCCCATTTTCGCCCCAAATTCCCCATGGGCGCTCAAAAATCCTGAAATTTGTCCAATTTCACTCCAATAAATTCCCATTAAACCAAAAAAACAACAAATTTCTCACGTGCACCATTGGTTGATATTGCAAGAACGGATTCCATCCAATTCATCCATTGTTGTAATTTCAACAAACGAATTGTAGACATCCTTTGCAACTACATTTATGCAAATTTCATCTTTGTGCTCTATTAATCGAACCATCTAGGAACAGTTTCTATAAGAAAGGATATGATACCAATCTGTAACATACCCAACCCCCCTAGATCCTGGGCATGCTACTACAAATTAAACACTTCAGAACTGATTTCAAATTTCTGATGACATTTATTTAATAAAGAAACATGAAAGACTCACATGCAACCATCAAGATCCATACTAAATCATAAAATAAATGAATATAATTCCATGCACATCAATAAGCATAAAGCATGCATATTGAAGACATATACAACCGATATATTAATTAATACACAATAGAAATAAAAATACACAAGCATAGAAACACATGAAAGAGAGCACTTGTCTTTAACAAAATGATTCACCTATTGGTTGTATACCAAGTTTCATACAACCATATACATTGTTGTTCCTAGTATCAACAACAATGTCACCCCCAAGCCAGGGCTATGAATCCACAAGGATGGTTCGAGGGTGTATTTCATATTCCCAAACTAGTCAACACTCAAGCTCTCACAGGTTTCTCCCCACACAATGATCAAAAGTACACCATCACTCTTCTCTCCAGCCTGCAAAACCCAAGAGAATGGACTCCCTTCTCTTCCACATAGTCCCTCTAGCTTTCCACCTCCATCCAGGGATCCATTGCATATGGTCAAGAATCTCCAAGTTGGGAAACAATTGTGAACAAACTCTAGTACATTCCAATGAATATTAGGCATGCATGCACAAATTCATGGATGGAATACACCAGTCATTACTACAACCAACAAACAATGGATTCTTCCTTAGAATTTCACCTCCCCATGTCCCAGTCCAAGAACACGAATGAATGAGGAATGATCATTGAGAAAGAAGGAAGGAAAGTGTGAAAGTGTGAATGGAGAAGAATCCCCAAACAACCCACCATATAGGTTTATATATTTACTTGGAAATCAATAACCACATAGCCTTCCCCAAGAATCTCATGTAACCACTTTTCTCAATTAAATAAATTATGGGTAAATAAAATATAATAAAATACTTATCCCCTTAATCCACCTCTCTCTTGTAATCATATCCCTCTATAACTCTTGTCCTTGTTTGTCTAGCAGGAAGATATGTATTTTATTATTAATAATGATAAAAACATTACATTTCCTAGGAACACTGACCTCTTTTAATTGTTTGGGCTCCAACCTTTCATAAATTAACAAAATACTTTATTTAATATGGGAAATCAAACCGGGGTATTACACCTACCACCCAATTTTAATGGACCTCCCAAATCAACTTATCACACTCACCTAAAGTAATATAGATATGGATGAAATGGAATTAAATTCCATCCTGAAGGTGGGTATTAGCCATGTTTACCTACACCCAATGCTTTATATGTAGCAATGAAGTTGGGATTGTTGTCATACAACTAGGGCCATCTAAAAGTCTCATGTCCAAAAGAATTAAGTGTTTGGGTTATTCTACAACTGAATGTTGGATGAGGTATTTCATAACTTGATTTGTGTTTCTCATATTATACTTGATTTTAAGTATAATCATTAAATAAACATGGATCAATTTTCATGGAAATTGTTTTGCATCTTTCCCTACATTTGGATGAATTGTAGGGGTTTGTGGTAGGTATGGATGATTTTTTACTTTCCTAGAGTATAATGCTTCCATTGTCGGCATGCCTACATAATGGATTAAATATCCATGGCATAGGTGGGGTACCTAGGAAATGTTCTAGAGAGTCTTGTTGTGGTATCCATAATGAACAAATGTTTCAAGTTTGGGAGAATAAGGATTATTGTTGAGCATAACGAGGTACTTCAAATTTTCAAATAATTTATGTTGTATCTTAGCCCAAACAAAATTGGCTTTGGCTCCACCCATGGTAACTTAGCTTATGGGCCAAGTAATATGAGAAAACCCCAACAAGAATATCTCAATATATGTTACTATATTTAGGGATATTCGATCATGAATTTCTTGGATCTTACTTGTATAAAAAATACCACTCTCATCCATGATGTATCCTAGATACAAAATTCTCTACATGTCAAATGGATTCTTCTCCAGATTAACTTATATTACCACAAGGTTCTCAATACTTACTAAATGTGCTTCATATTCTCCTACCAATTTGTAACATCCAGTTCAAATGATCACATTTTCATAACATTGTTTAGTCTTTCAGGACACTTGCGTCCAAGTGATCCAGTTAAACTCGGTACATTATGTTTATTTTTTTTGGTTTATGAGGTTATGATTTGATTGAGTATTGAAATTGATATGTTATTTATATTGATGTATATCATTGACAAATATTATGATGAGGTTTCCTGAGTGTTAAAGAACCGTGGCATGATGAGGATGTTGATGGCGTCGATAGACTTCCTTGGACTCTCGATTGATTTAGGGAGTGAACTATTGACTATGATTATGAGTACTTGTTTTATGGCTCATGTATTATGATGATGATTTTAGTGATGGATTTCATGTATATGAGTTATTGGTGTTATCTTTTTCAGTGGATGCATGCATGGTGATGCTTGCTAATACGAATCACACATGGAGTAAATGGGTCATACATAAATACCAGATGGATGAGGGAGAGTTGTGGAAACATCCCTATCACAGCCTACTAGCACTCCCTCCATGACCTAAACTAAAGGTTAAAAACTACCTTGTTCCTGAGAGGTTCACAAAGTCATGAGGGTAGACTGAGACAACCACTCATGAGGATTTCTGAGGGGTGTGCAATAAGGTATATTCTTTATTCCTCCGTAATCCCTTAGTCTCACACAAGGTTGACAACTAGAGTATTGACTCCAAGCATTAGACAACTTCAAAACTAAGTCAATGATGAGTAACACCCTTGAAGCATGGAGGTGTGTCTTGAAGGGCATGTTGCATGAATAAATTTATGAGTCATTAAAAATATAAAATACCTTGGAAAATAAAATGAATACTTAGACTTTGTTAGAAAAGAGAATACAAATTACTATCGAAGTTTTAAACCAGAAAACATAAACAAAGGTTAAGTCTAGATGTGTTGAATAAATAAAATTATAAAATGGGTTAAGGGATTTCAGGCTAAATAAAACTATTATAGGGGGGATAAAATATTATGACATATGCACAAGGTGTGCATGAAATTAATAAAATGATTTTTTTTTAAATTAAAAGAATTTAACTCATGAGAGAATGGGTTGTCAACATAGAGATAGTATCATAAGTTAATCAAACTCTAAATGTAAACTAAGAGAAGACCTTAATAAAACTCCAACTGTAGATTAGTTACGATACACAATAAAAGAGAAATTGGGGAACTAAGGGACAACTAGAAGAAAATATAGGAACTAATTGACAAGTGTGAGGGAAAATGCATAATTATTTAAACTAAAAGGGGATTTAACATGTGCAATTTGGGGAAAGCATGACATGTGTTGGGGTGAATAATCTCTAATAAAATTATTAAAACATATTTAATTGTGCATATGACAAGTGTCAAGGTGAATTTTCTTATTAAAATAATGGCTAGAAAGAGGGAAGACACCCTATTGCTAGATGAATGAAATGTTGGTAAAAATTCCATTGGCTAAGTTTACTTGTGTGAGTTGGGATACTAGATTGTGCAGGAGGTGGAAGCCTCTCCATGCAAGGGAAAGCTTGTGCTAGTTTTGGATCTGATCTTTCTATGCGTGACCCATTTGCAGCTCGTGGGACTAAGGGGGAAGAAAATGAACATTGATTGGGAGATACCAGTGAAGTCTTGAGATTGGCAAGAGAATGAGTGAATGTTTTGCAAGAATACAGATTGAAGATTAGCTTTACATATCAACAATCTTATGTTACGATATTTTATATTTCAATAGTTGTATTGATCAAACGATTTATGTATAGTTAGTAATTCAATTGTAAAAAACTTTGGATGTTAATGTATATATATAGAACAAACTTTGGATATTGATATAAGGTTGGATTAAATGTGTATTGTTAATAATTGGTTAAGTTTTCCTGCGTGATTGTTTTAGATAAAACTAATGTAATTCAAGTGCTCAGTGATTAGCGCGAAAATTCCATATTCTGAATACGAATAGGCCTTTAGTCGAATGCTTATGCTTTATGGAATGAAATTTCTTGATCTTGGGTTGTATACTAACAGAGATCATTTATTTATTCTAAGAAAATTTATGCTATGTTAGAAATTTTTGACTACAGAGAAACTAATAAAAGAAATGTGTTGTTATATATTATGGAATCAAATGAAGAAAGAGATATCGCTTCCCTCTGTTAATATTTTTTTCCTCGTATACTTTCCAAATTTCTTTTGCGATAACCCGTGATTATATATATATATAATATTGTATTATAAATTAATTACTAAATGGAAGGGAAAAGATGGAAATAATTGATTTTTATTTAGGATTTTAATGGGAGACTTACACGTTAACATTCCTATTAAACGAAATTAAAGAATTTTTTATATTCCAACAATTTGTTAAAATGAATTTAATGAATTAGAAGGAAAATGATTGGTGTTGTGATATAAACTGATGATTCTGTTAAAACATAACTTACGACTTGTGGTTGATATAACTTAATTTATTTAGAATTAATGAAAGATTATTAATTTAGTTCTCGATGAAGTGGATATGTAATTTGCGTACGTGACATATTTATTACTTTATTCATTTGTTGAATGGTTCGATTTAGTTGCGTATATAATTTTTCTCTGCTATATTAAAAAAAACAATAAACTACAATTGTGGTATTCATTATACATTGATGTTCAATTTTCTTTAATGGAGAGTTGTTACAATGTTTAACGTCCAAGTGTCAAATCATTTCTCCTTCCCCACTTTTGAGAATTTTGTAGGCTATCCATGTATGGAAATGATAATCCAAGAAAAATAATTGTGCATGTGCATTGTTTGAGTTCCTATATAAAATTAAAGCCCTATTTACGCAACCTTAGTTAAGAACGAATATGGATACCACCTTTATCTCTTGTTGCCTCTTTAGGAAGACCTTCAGTGAGTCTCACTCCTTTTTTAGTTCTTGCAGAGATGATTGGGTGATTTGCGCAAACAGTTTATTCATTTAAATAAATGTTTGATGGTATTAATAATGGTTATATGTAATTGTTAGTTACTTGATGTTGTCTATTGAATTTTGTCTATTTTAAAATTGCTTATTTATTTTAAAATTGCTTGCTTAATTGTGAAAAAAAAAATTACTCTATGTTATCATAATTATTGTTATAATTATTGTTTATAACATTGTAATTGTTCAATTATTCTTTAATGTATCTTGAGGGTCATTACTTTGTGGCACTGGACTCGTTACAACTTTAAATGCAATTTTAATTAAATATGTAAATAGTGATATAATTTGAATTTTTTTTAATGTAGGTATCATGGTTAGAGGACGAAGAATGAGTAGATCTCGGGGTGTGGGAGGAAGAGGTATTCCTCTTCCAGGTACACCCACACCCGAGAGATATGCTCCACTGGGAGAAGGGGAAACTAACGAGCAAGAGAAAGTTGTAGTGGACAATGTCTTGGGTATGATAAGGTCCTTTCAGAGGATTTCAGAGGCACTGCTAAATCGCCTTGATCGGAATGAGGGAAAAGGATTTGCACCCATTGAGGGTTCAAAAAATCCTCCTTCAATTAGTGGTAGTGATCATAGAGAACTCGAGAAGGTAAATTTTCCCGCGTTCTGGGGTTCCATAGATAGTTTAGTCATTGAAGCTTGGTTGGAGAATATGGCAATGTGTTTTTCATTGTGTGATTATACCTCCAACATGAAGGTCGGCACGACGGTCTTCCAACTGAGAGGAAGTGCACTTATTTGGTGTAAGAAGCTCTTACAACAGTTGAATATGGCCATTGAAGATGTGTCATGGGATTGTTCCAGGAGCCAATTTGAGAGAGGTACCTATCTGAGGAGTTCATTGATCCCCAACTTAATGAATTCAACGCTTTACGCCAGGGTATTCCTACAGTACCTGAATATGAGGCTAGATTTATGGATTTTCTCATATATGCTCCACGTTGTTAATATTATGGTAGCTACGGGAGGTATTTACCCCCACGTGTGAACCTGACGAGAATAGAAGACTCCGGGAAGCAAGAGAAACCCTAATGAGTTGGCTAATAACCCTAGAAGCCTTGTCAGCTCAAGAAGAAAATTTATATTAGGCTACTAGCCTCCAAGAGAAGAAGTCGG
>SNQJ01S0001087.1:127512-141493 GCA_010110895.2 Picea sitchensis
GGGGGCAGAGAGAAAGGGAGAGGGAGAGAGAGAGGGGGAGATAATGAGCGAGAGAGAGGGAGAGAGAGGAAGATAGAGGGAGGGAGGGAAAGGGGGATAGAGGAGGAGGGAAAGAGAGGGGGTAGAGAAGGGGGAAGAGGTGGTAGGGGGGGAGAGAGAGGGGGTCATTTTCAAGTTCCTAATAACATGTGAATCCTTTAAGAATGTGAACGTGTTATTTTAATTTCAATTTTATTTTAGGAACGAGTTGCATTATTTTAATTTCATTTTTTTTAGGAAGGCATGTGCATTCCTAAACATGTGTTTGTCAAGAATGCACATGCGTTCTTGGGAACATTCCTATGTGTCCTACTTAGTGGAGGTTCAGGGTTTGTCAAACCTGTCACATCATAAACGCATGTGCATTCCTAGAAACGTGCACACGTTTGTGCAAGCACGCATTCTTGCTCACCTTGTTTCCACTTTATCATCCACCAAATTCATGCACTCACCCTTTAACATTTCTACAACCTTCTTTTATATATAATACAATTACCTGTTCTTGTTACAAAAAAATTAATTTGACCAAATCGAACGGATGGAGAATTTTCAAATTTATTTCACAGATTTGGTCATGTTTGGTAACTATGATTTAAAGTAGGAAGATAGTTTTTTTATCATGATTTTTTATTTTTTTGTAATTGAGTTCTCTTTAACAGATAGCAGGGAATGAAGAAGAAAGAAAGACAAGGAAAAATGAGGAATTTTTTTGAATAAGAATTATTTATATGCATCTATTACCGTCTTGTTTCTCTAAGCTTGGCATCTAATCATGATCCAACTAAGTTTTCTTATTTTTATTTTCAACTAAGTTTTCTTATTTGATCATGTATGTAATTATAATTATATTTATGTTTTATTAGCAATGCCACTTTTGTTGTTCATTATCTATGGTGGTGGTGGTGGTGGTGGTGATGACTATGTCATTGATGATGATGATGATGAACCTCCATTGAGACCAATTAGTTTATGGGACCTTAAGACTATAAGAAATTACTTAGATTTCTTTAAAATTGTATTTCTATGCTAAAAGAACATTGAGAGGCTATAAGAGGTTACTTAGATTTCTTTAAAATTATATTTCTATACTCAAAAAGTATTGAGAGAAACTTTCCAAGATCACCATACTTTTGATGACTTAGAAGATTGGAAAAGTCTAAGATCTAATATAGATATAGGCAGAGAAATCTAAGAATAAATGTTTTTCATATTTTACTTTCTTAATATCACAAAGATGGCAAAATAAATATTGTTTGTATATAATTTTTTTTATTTCATATAAAAAATAGTAAATCTTTTTTTAAATGAAAAGTATTAACAAAAAATATTTTGAATTAATATATAGTAGATACCTTTATTTAAAAGAAATAGAAAAATAAAACTTTTTAACCTAAATTGTTTCAGGACAAATGTTTTAATCAAACTTGATCATGGAAAGACAATTTTTTTATCATAACTTCGTTGTCGAACAAGACCATTTTAAGCAAAACATTAAACCCCAAAATATCGAAAAATGGACGATTAAAAATGAAGAAAAATGCGAACAATACCTTATTCTTCTTTTACCTCCCTAACGCAGTACGAACTGAAGTTATGATAAATCTGTGTGACACATGAAGTTCCCCATAAGTGACAAACTAAATTTATGATAAATTTGTCTATTATATGAAGTTCGCAATATATAAAAGTGTTGAGTACAGCCCTGCAGAGTCCAGTATACAGCATAATAGTAACTAACTTTTCGTTGATACGTAAGGGCTAACATTAAACATCAAGTAGACTTGTCATAAATACAGGCCTGCAACCTTGGCTAGCAATATATAGTAGAGCAGTGAGGCAGGGGTATATATATAATAGGATATATTCGAAGGTGTATATACACTATAGGATATATCTTAAGGTGATTTGGGCTTCAGGTTTTTTTGGGTTTCATGGGATTGAAAGTATTTTTTATTTCATAATGTTTTTGATTGATATAGAGAAATGTCAAATTGTGAATTAGGTTTAGTGTTGTTTATTAGGAGGAATGATTGTCTCACTTAAATTTAAATAATTTTTTATTTTTTTTCCTAGATTTAGGTTCTAATGAAAAAAAAAAACATTTAAGCTTTCCAAAAACAGATAACAAATCCACAATTAAAATAAAATACTTCTAGTTCAAAAAAACTAGGAGCAGTGAGGCAGGGGTATATATATAATATGATATGTTCTAAGGTGTATATATATTGTAGGATATATCCTAAGGTGATTTGGGCCCAGGTTTCTTGGGATTCTTGGATTGGAAGTATTTTTTATTTCATAATGTTTTTAATTGATATAGAGAAATGTCAAATTGTAAATTAGGTTTAGTCTTGTTTATTGGGAGGAATGATTGGTATCTTTTTCTAAGTCCACCCAAATTTAAATAAAATTTCATTTTCTTTTCTAAATTTAACTCAAATCTAAATAAACTTTCATTTTCTTTCCTGGATTTAACTCAAATTTAAATAAACTTTCATTTTATTTACTGAATTTAACTCAAATTTAAATAAACTTTCATTTTCTTTCCTGGATTTAAGTTCTATATATTGTAGGTTGATATGACTGTGAAACCATATCTTAGTTGCAGTAAGATTTCTTTATAATAACCTTATGATTATATATAAAAATGCTTTACAATTAGATTGAATTGCATGTTTAGCCCAAATTTTATATTGATATCGTTCTTCTTATCTCTTAATAAAATTGATTAAAGGAACGATGTCAAGGTCTCTTTCATTACAGTTGAACTATGTTAATAGTGTTAGCGAATGAAGGGTTACTAGAGTGCATTGCTTAAAGTTGTTCTTGTTGATGTGTTAAATGGAGTAGTAACATAGGAAAATAATTCATTGTTTCTGTTTTTGAATGATAAAAATAAATAGAAGGCTATTGAAAATGTGTCCACTTATTATATATTGTTGGGAGAACTCATGGACGTTACATTTACAGTTATCTTGTGTGTGGGTTATAACACTGATATGTTTTGAAATAGAGATGTTTTGAAATGGAATGATTTAGATAATAGAGTAGTTTCTTATGGTGTGAAATTTGTATGATGAATTGACAATTGTTGAAGTAGTATAATGAGTTATTGATTGAAAGTGTTGTGTTATGAACAAGTACCTTACCATTATATAGATTTGGTCATGGGAGTATATACCTCCATGTTCGTCATAACATTTGCCAGAGACATTAAATGGTCAAAATCAATCACATGAATCCTTGATCAGGTGGATATTGGTGGCCACCTACCTATTCCAACTAGCTCATTTCGTCATTTTTTAGTTCAACACATTCTTTTGTGCTTCTTTGTAATTGTGGGTTCTACACTTTTGGTGTTGTCTAGATCCCTACACATCTTCCAGGTGGATATTGGTGGCCTCCCACCTAATCCAATTGGCTTATTTTGTATGTTTTCATGTTAGCACATCTTGTTGTACTTCTAGGCCATTTTGCGGCCCTAAAGAATGTTATTTTTTCTCTCCATAGTCAAACTGTATATGGAGTTAGAGTTTGACGACGTAATCTGTATTTCTCGAAAACACCTTTCCAACGAGCTATCACGCGCATAAAACTAAGATCGTATGCAAAATTTACGACCCCGGGAAGTTAATGTACTAACTTTACCCAAACGAGGCCCACATGACTTTTGGCGTTTCATCTCCTAGGGTTAGGTTTTTGGATGTCTAGGGTTTTGGAATTCATGTTTAACATAAAAAGGGCCTTCAAAGCCTCATTGTAATCATCTTCTTGTGAATGGGTGTAGCCGTCGCATCTCTCCTCAGAGATAAAGTTGCCACCATTCTAGCGACTCTTGCACTCTATATTTTTATAGTCTCTTTACAATTCTTTCATTAATAGAAATCAAGTATTGTTGTATTTCTCTATTTCTGGGAATTTTCATGAGTATTTCATTGTAATATGCTTGCTTTCATTTTGTTATGAAAATAATCTAGATGAGTGGTATTAGAGCAGGCTGCTCTTGATTGGTTTTTAGTGCATGTCCCCTATGAGGTCTGAGTATAGCCAGTTGGGTCTTGATTTTGTCTCTCTTGAGGACAATAACTCTCGCACACCCAAAAAAACCTCGATGGGGGTAGAAAATAAAAACGACAGAGAAGAATATTCTATTAACATATTTCTTGAGCAAGCTCTCGCATGACAGAGGGATAAAATGATGGAGAATTCTTCACACAACCTTCAATGCTTGTCGATAGAAACATACGCATCTTCATCCAGTGGCCATTTTGGAGGAACCTCTCCCTTCAAAGTACAAGTTAATTTTGATATTCCCATATTTGAAGGTCAAATAGATGGAGATGCCCTAGAAAAATGCTTAAATCTATTAGAATCTTATTTCTCAGCTCAAAAATTTTCCTACAGAAAAAAGATCACCTATGCGTTCCTCAAGGCTCTTCCCCATGTCAAAAATTTGTGGGAAACTTTCTGGGATCAAAGTTCCACAAAGGAATCTAGAATATATGGGGTCGAGCCCACTTGGGATTTTTTTGTGGATGTGGTCAAAGAACAATACTGTCATGTTGATAACTATGAATACCAGTACATGATATGGACCACACAGTGGTAAAAGAAGAGCCAAATAGTGTCAGAGTTCACAAATACTTTCCATACCTTGTGCACCAAGATGGGTATCAAAGACTTCAAGTGAAATCTGGTTCTGAAATATTATGGGGCTCTGCATAGGTACATCCAAACCAAATTGAATTTCCTAAACATCTCATCATTAGGAGATGCCTATCGATATGTTGTCAAAATCGAGCAGAAATTTAGGCACTAGAACAAAAGGGAATTTGGGTCTACAAATCTACAACAACCAAAGCATGGTAAAAACGACCCTAACCAACAACCTCTAGACAACCAGTCCAAGAAACATGACAAAAAGGGTAAAGTAAGGACAAAGAATGACACCAGGAAGTTGTGTGACTTCCACAAAATCCCTTGGCACAACATCGATTAATGTTGCTCAAAACAATCATTGGTGGCTGAGGTCAAAGACATGGAGACGAACCTTGATTCAGAATCTGATCTAGAAAATATTGAAAATAGACAGATCATCGATGGAGAACCCACTGCTATTGTCGCGACCACAACAATTCAGCTAGAGGAATCAATAGATCCTGAAGAGGGGGAGAACCTCTTCAAGTCATAGATGTGGGTGATGGGGACCCCATTGCATTTCATTGTGGATAGTGACAGCCATAAGAAAATCATCTCAACTAAGGTCGCCAAACAATTGGGGTTTTCGACAACACAACACCCACAACCATACATCATCTGGTGGCTTCACCAGGGATGTGATCTTCGTGTTAGTGAACAGTACCACCTATCTTATTGAATCTATCCCTTCAAGTATGAGGTAGTGTGTGATGTTTACCCTCTTGATGTTTGTGATGTAGTTTTGGTCCAACCATATATGTGGAGACATCATGATGTCTATGAGTATAGACCCTATAATGTCATTATTACTATGGGAGGTTATCTCTATCGTATACCAGAGGTAGTTACGACTACTTCTCCACCAAAAATGTGCCACAAGGTAATCTCTCATACTGCAAAATCCATCCTCTTCACGATCTGTTCAAAGGATGCACATAAGACCTCTACAACTACTGCAGCCTCAACAACTTCTATCCAGCGAAAAAAATTGTCAAAGAGAAATGATATATTATTTCTTCACCTACAATGGTTCCTACACAATGCCCCATCAAACCCAAAGACAATAGGTTGGTGGAGCATATTCAACCCCTCCAGTAACCGGTTTGTGACAGTCTTCCAAAGACCAAGCAACACAAATTCTCCAATAAAGCATGCATCTCACCAAGATTTAGATTCAGACCATGATTTCCCCTCTTCCCTCGGAACTCAATGCAATGGATACCATTGTTTCCTAAGGGGGGAGGATTGATCTAGGTGGATACTAGTGCCCACCCACATGTTCCAACTAGCTCCTTTTGCCATTTTTTAGTTCAACATGTTCTTCTGTACTTCTTTGTAATTGTGGGTTCTACACTTCTGGGGCTGTCTAGATCCCTACAAATATTCCAGGTGGATACTAGTGGCCTCCCACCTAATCCAACTAGCTTATTTTGTATGTTTTCATGTCAGCACTTTTTTTTGTACTTACAAACCTTTTTGCAGCCCTAAACAATGTTATTTTGGCTCACCACAGTCAAAATGTATAGGGAGTCATATTTTGACGGCGTAATGCATATTTATCGAAAAGACCTTCCAACGGGCTATCACACACATAAAACAAAGATCGTATGCAAAATTTATGACCCCGGGAAGTTAATGTACTAACTTACCCAAACGAGGCCCACGTGACTTTTCGTGTTTCATCTCCTAGAGTTAGGTTTTTGGATGTCTAAGGTTTTGGCATTCCTGTTTAACATAAAAAAGGCCTTCATAGCATCATTGTAATCATATTCTTTCGAATGAGCGTAGTCATCACATCTCTTCTCAAAGATAAACTTGCCACCATTATAGCTAGTCTCACACTCTGTATTTTTATAGTCTCTTTACAATTATTTCATTAATAGAAATCAAGTATTGATATATTTATATGTTTATGGCAATTTGCATGAGTATTTCATTGTAATATATCTACTTTCATTTCATTCTGAAAATAATCGAGATCAATCCTAGACTTCAGCATTGATTATGTGTCTTGGAGGTCCTAGCCTTGCAGGGTAGGTTGGGTGGGGTAGACATATTTTTCTATTTTTATGTGATATGGTTGATCATATAGTAACACTGATGTTGTATTGGATTCTTGTTGTGCATTGATGTTTATGAGAATAGAATGTGTAAATATTGATGTATGTTATTGTCGAGTATCACTTGTTCTAACTGTTGTTCAAAAAAACAAATCACCACTGTATCTACTTACATACTTTTATGTATTAATGGAGGGAACGATACAGGAGTAAAATTTTCAAATATATTCAGGAAACAATTCTTTCTCAACCTTGGCAGGAGGATGACTCAAAATAAAACTCTCATGAAATAAATATCTTAAAATCCCTCAATCTTAAAATCATTCTAGCCACTCTTTGCCATTCTCAAACCCAAAATAGGTTGTTCCCCTCCTCCACCTAGTTTTATAAAACTCAACTTTGACGGGGCTTCCAAAGGAAACCCAAGAAAATAAGGATATGGTGGAGCTTTAAGAGACAATAAGGTTCGCATCATTAGAACATATGCAAGAAAATTAGGTGTCAACAGTAAAAATGTTGCATAGCTCCACGCTTTGGAAGAAGGGTTAAGAATAACCAAAGAAAACAACTTTACCAAGCTTATAGATGAGGGGGATTCCAAAATAATAATCAATATGGTCAAACACATTCAACAAGGGCCCCCAATCTAAATAATCTCCAACATTTGGCACTTAGAAGCCTCTTTGGAAAGAACCCGTCACATCATTAGCTCTATCCTTGCGCTCATCCCAAGCCACATCGTTGGGTCATCCAATAGACATGTAGATTGATTGGAAAACAAAATCATCCAATCAGTAGGATACTACTAGGATAGACCTTGGAATCCTCATAGGATGGATCATCTTCATACTAAATGTGCATCCATTACCTTGTCATACTGCCAGTCCCCGTATGGGGTGTTGGGACACAAAACCCAGGGAACCCCATCCCCGCTGATGTTATTAATGCTAATCAATTGGCTCCATATTCAAGACGGTGGCCTGATACAGATGAAGGAATTCTAGCTGACATATTACATCCTCATTTATTGATCAACAACATATTTGAGAGAGAAAGGACACTGGGCCATGTGGTCTCTCACAGATCAAGTAATGACATGCATGGAAATGGGTCCAGCCAACTTAGCCACCTGGATGAATAATTAATGAGTCATAACTCTATCTACTTAGGCCGAGTCTCATAATTCTCCAAAGAATATTAGTCTTAATCATTAAGAAAAATTCCTATCGAACAATGGATTCCAAGAAGAGTAGAGGCTCGATAGAATTTCAACATTCTCAGGTTCATTCAATTATTGATATACCAATTCTCATTAGGAATCAAAGTAATTTTTGAGGATATTGCAGCCCAACTACTCCTCTAAATCATATATACCATCCTAATCTTCTTTCTATCATTCGAGCCATCATGGATTCTCGTCAGGGTTATCGCAAAGGATATTGTTGTGGATTTGGAGTCCCAACTACTTCCTCTTCTCATCACAATGAAGAAGAACATCTAGTGTCAAGGGTGTAACATGAAGCTTATAAAGTAGCAATCAATTTCTAGAACAATACTCTTCAACACTTCCAATGAAATCTATATGGAGTCCAAACTAAGGTTAGTATGGAGCATGATATGGCAATGGAATGAGATGGAGCAGAGAATACAATAATGTTGGGAATATTACTGAGAGGGGGGGTGAATCAGTTATGTATATAAGATTGAAACTTTTCTTTTTATTTTATGATTCATTCTAGATTATTATTTAATGTGTTGTTGATAACTTAACATGCATAGATATACAGTATTTGATCAATCACACACAATACACAGAGACACTGATTTTCATGAGGAAACCCATAAGGGTGAAAACCTCTTCTTCCCAGGATGTCAATCAAGCTCCAACTTTCATGTACATCACAATATTTAAGCTCCAACTCAAATATGAGGCTACAACCTCTGATAGCAAGCTACAACTTGCAGAGAGCTCCAACTGTTAGATTTCTCTAGCACCAACTAGATGGAAGCACAAAATCCCAGGTTTCTCTAGCACCCACTAGATGGAAGCACCAACTCCCAAAATCTCTTCTAGCACCAACTAGAATTTAGAGGACTGCAATCCTCCCTAGAACCACCCTAAATGAATCTCATAAAACTTTACTTACTTGCTCTGTCCCTGATATGGTCTATTACAGCTCCATGTCTCCTCTACTTTCTTCAGCTTCTATATGTTGTTCTACTTCTTCATCATTCAACTTCTATGCTCTGCTCTTTTTCCTCCTGCACTCAACACCACCCGTTGTTCAGCTTCTCTTTTGCATTTTATGCTATGTGTTCCCTCTGCATCCTCTTCACTGTGCCACATATATCCCCTTCGGATTATGCACCGCATCTCATCCTACCCACATACATCACTCCCCGAGAGACCCTCAGTCTCTTCTCAATTCTGCTTGTCTTTCACACGTCGAGTCGTCTGCCTGTTCATCATGCAAACTCTTCATCTTCTCTGGTCATTATTCAAGTTTCTTTGGCTTCTCTGGCAGTTATCCTGAGAATCTTTCTCTTCTTTGTCAGTCGAAATTCTTCATCTTCTCTAACAGTTACAACAAGTCATAATTTTGGCTTCTTTGGATTCTAAGTCCCTTCCTTCATGTGACCTCTGGCAATGACCATATGCCTATTCAAAAGGTGTTTCGCGTTCTTGGTCTAGCGAGCACTAGCTCCCTATTTTCTGATATGACCTTGGGTGATTAAATTCACATGACCACATGATTCTGGGTGTGATATCTCTTCTCGTTAGCCCCCTATCGCACGTGACCTTGGGCTATGTCCTTTCATACGCAAACAATTGCAGGCGCATCCAACAGTGGTTTGGGATTAACCTCTTTTCTCCCCAGAATCTACCGCCAGTTGCCACGTACCCCTTCTCTAATATCGTGGTTTCAATTGCGATCTTCCCTAAAAAAACTAACTTTTGAGCAACGTTTGATCCCGCAATTAGGTGTGATCGTCAATCTCATGGTATCTGAAATATTCCCTTGATCAACAACTCTAATCTATTTTTTTTACTACCTTCTTTCCTCCATCCATGCATGATCCCTAGTCTCAATGACCAAGTGGCATGTGGCCCTCCAAACCAATGGATGAGATCTATTTCACCTTTCGGTCTTCGGGAATCTCAACTCTCAAACTTCGCTTGCTCCCGGAGCATCTCACCTGGAGTCCATGATCTAACGATGTGTGGTCTTCTCGAATCAATGTTCGCAATCCCTTCGGGTATTCGGGGTTTGGAAATCTCAAATTTCCAACCTTTCAACATTCCTTTTCCTTTTCCTGGAGCTGACAATCCATTGATGCATGTCCCTTTCATATCAAAGGTCATGATCCTTTCATGTATTTGGACTTCGGAATTCTCAATTCTCAACTAGAAATCCTTGAAGTGAGATTTCGTTGAATTCTCATATCAACTGACATGTACTTGCCTTGATGATCAACAGTCGAGATTTGTCTTCAGCGATTTTCATGTTCTCCCCATCCAAAAACTTCCGAAGTTGTGGATGTTGTGCCACCTTTCCTCCTCGACGATGGACGACCCCAAACCACTTTGCGACTTAATAAATTTGGGCAAGTGCTAGTGGTAAAGATCCCTAAGTAAAACTCCTAGAGTGATGTTACTTACTTACATCACTTGATGACATGTCATGAGCCTAGTAGTTGCCATGTGTCACTCGAATTTGTGATTCTCACGTACCTGAAATGTCAAATCAAATTGACACTTGCCATTGTTTGATTGCACCATGTGTCCTTGCTGATGTGGATCCTCATTTACTTCAGGACTTCGTCCTTCGGGACTTCAGGTATTTCAACATTTCAAGTGACCAATTCTTCTAAAGTGAGAATCCCTGAAAAGTAACCTCCTCGCAACTTTTAGACCCAAAGTAAATGTTTTTCATCGATCATGTTCTTATATTGATGGCTTGATCTTTCTGTGATGCTTCTTTTCTATCTTATCCTATCCTTCCACTTTAAAATGATCTGATGACCGATGTTTACTCTGGCTCTCCAGCTCTCCGGACTTCGGGGATATCAAATCTCAAACTGAAACTCTGGAAGTGATTTCTCCGTAGCATAACCTCATCACATATTTAGACTCGAAACGAATGTTGTTCGTTGATTAATATCTTAGATCAACGACTCTTTCTTATCTTGTCCTTCCACTTAAATCAATTCGATAGCTGACGGAAATTCAGATGATCAAATTCTCAGTTGTTTTGCCCCGCTTATCCTATCCTTCCATTAATTCAATTCGACGGTTGTTGGTCCTCTGGATGAGTGATCCAACAACCATTGTATCTCTCCATCCTGAGATTTTGATTTTTCCAACTTAGAATTTTTTCTAAGTGTTCATGGGTCTCGAACGTTTCTCCACCTGTGAGTCTGTTTCTTGGACCTCGTCTTCACTTCTGGAAACCGCTATCTCTTTTGAGATTTCTCGTCTTCTACGCTCTCGAGGTTTGGTTCATTGTTGCTCTTTGTTAAGAACCAAATATCAATATAGCATAGAAAAAACTCAGAATAAGTACTCAACGCCTTGAAAAAGAGAGAATTCCAGGTAATAAGCCTCTTCGAGGGGGAAACCTCCTTATACCCCACATAAATGTCCAAATAAAAGATGATTCCAAATGAAAATGTCTCCTTGGTATATATAGGAGCTTAGGAGTTAGAATTAAAACTAATGGAATAAAGCCAACATAAATAAAATAACATTACTAATGTAATATGGCCCAATTAAGGGGTAATGAGCCATTATTTAGGGATTAACATTCCCCTCCCATTGAGACAAGTTTTGTCCACGACATTTGAGTAACTATGGATGCTTCTGTATAAAAGACTCATCTTCCCAAGTGGAATCTTCAGCTGGTAGTTTCCTCCATTTAACGAGATACTCTAAAATGAATCTATTCCTCAACTAGCGAATTCTTGTGTCAATGATGGCTTCAGGATCCAATATGATTTTTCCTTCCTTGTCAAGTTCTGTAAATATAGTTTGAGCTAGGATCTTGTCACCTATAACCTTATTTAAGCATGAAACATGGAAAACTGGGTGTACTCGTCAAGTTGCAGGCAACTCCAATTTGTATGCCATAGTACCAATCTTTTGCAACACCTTATAAGGGCCATAGTACTTTGGTGATCATTTATTATCCTTCTTGGCTTTCTTGAGGGACATTTGTTTGTATGGTTGTATTCTTAAAAACACCCAATTCCCTACTTCAAAACTTCTTTCACTATGATGTTGATCTGCTTGTTGTTTCATGTGATTTTGTGCCATGGTCAGGTTGTCCTTTAAGATTTGGAGAACTTGTTGTTGATGCTCGATGTGATATTCCACTGTTTGAACCTTAGATTTTTATTTTAGAGAAGAAGTTATGGAAGGAGGGTGGTATCCATAGAGTGCCATAAATGGTGTCATTTTTGTTGCAGTATGAAAGGAAGTGTTATACCACCATTCTTCCAAGGGTAACCATTTGAACCATTATTTTTGTTTATCAGAGACAAAGCAATGAAGGTATAATTCCAGACATTTGTTCACTATCTCAGTTTGTACATCAGATTGAGGATGATAGGATGAGCTATGAGCCAATTGATTACCCAAAAAAGAAAATAATTATGTCCAAAAATGTCCAGTGAAGATGGGATCTCTGTCACTTACAATAATATTTGGGCTGCCATGTATCTTTTGCACTATCTCCATGAATGTGGTGGCAATTGTACTAGCTTTAAAGGGATGAGAGAGTGCACAAAAGTGTGTGTATTTGGTGTGTCTATCAACAATCACCATGACGACACTCTTTCCTTCAAACTTTGGTAACCCTGTTATGAAATCCATGGAAACATCCTCCCAGCACTGACTTGGGATCGCTAATGGTTGTAAAATACCTGGGGTCTTAATTGTTTCCACCTTATTTTGTTAGCAAACCAAACATTATGTGACAAACCTTTGAACATCAATTTTCAGGCCGTCCCAAAAAAATTCCTTCTTGACCCTATGGTAGGTTTTCAAAAATCCTGAGTGCCCTCCTACTGGAGAGGTGTGAAATTCCAATAGTACCTTTTGTTTGAGTTGGTATTTCTTACATAAATATAAGCGATCTGTGTACCATAGTGAATAATTTTTCCATGTAAATGTGTCTGATGCACGGGAATCCTGCTGCAACCTTTGAATGAGACTCCACACTTTTTCTTCATTCTTCCATTCATCCCTTTATTTTATTATCCAATCGGGTTGGATGATCAAGATAACATAGAGAAAGGCCTCAACATCTTCATCCTTTCTTGAGATAGAATCTGCCACAACATTTTTCTTCCCTTTTTTATAGATGATTTCAAAATCATAACCCAATATCTTTGTCACCCATTTTTTTTTTCTTCTGAAGATAGTCTTTGTTCCAAGAAGTATTTAAGACTATTATGATCTGTTTTTACCTTGAAGTGCTTACCTATTAGGTAAGGATGCCATTTCTTCAATGCATGTAGTATTGCCATCATTTCCTTCTCATAAATGGGTTTGTGTAAGTCATCTCCCTTGAGTGGTCGACTTTCAAAAGCTAGGGGCCTTCCTTCTTGCATTAGGACAACACCAATTCCATTTCCCAAGGCATCACATTCGACAATAAAGGTTTTTGTGAAGTCTGGAGTGGTCAATACAGGAGCTTTGCAGATCACCACTTTAAGTTTTTCAAAAGATTTAGTTGCCTCTATAGTCGATGAAAATGCATCCTTCTTAGTTAGTGTCATTAACGATTCTTCGATTCTTCCACAGTGTTGAACAAACTTGCGGTAGTAACCTGTCAAACCCAAAAATCCTCTAAGATTCTTCAATGTCTTGGGAATCGACTAGTACATCATGGCCTTAATCTTGTTAGGGTCTACCTTGAAACCTTCATGAGATACAATATGACCCAAATACTCTACCTCATTCACCCCAAAGAAACATTTGGATGGTTTAGCATATAGTTGTTTCTCCTTTAGTAGTTGTATCTGCTTGTCAACATGTCGCACATGATCCTCCCAAGAGTTGCTATAGATTAGTATATCATCAAAAAATACTAACACAACTTTTCGAAGGAAGGGCTTGAAAATGGAATTCATCAACCCTTGGAATGTGGAAGGTGCATTTGTAAGGCCAAAAGGCATGACCA
>SNQJ01S0001087.1:142370-155215 GCA_010110895.2 Picea sitchensis
TTTTTATTTTTGATATATCCTTCGATCTTGAGGGTTTGAGGAATGCTAATTCCAGCCAATGCATTACACGATATCATGGGAGTCAACTCTTCAGAATTTTTTTTATCTACATTTTCATCTTGAGATGGTTCCTATTCTTGTTCTTGTTCTTATTCCTCTTCACAATATATGTAGAATAAATTCTTCTCACCACACTTATGTCCCTTACTGTACTTGTTGTCATAATTAAAGCATAAACCTTTTTCTTCTATTTCCTCCAATTGTTGAGGTGTCAACCTGGTAGGTTGAAGAAGGAAGATTATTCTCTCGATAGATGTTAGGAGTGGTCCTTCTAGTAGCCATAGTCATATTTTTACTTTCAACATTTCTTGCCACCCTAAATGAATTCTCCAATGATTTGGGTTCCCAAAGACGAACCTCATGTTGAATGTTATCCCTTAAATTTCTTATAAATACAACAATCAAGTGCTCATATGGAATATCTATTAACTTTATATTTGATCTTTGGAAGTTCTCGAAGTGCTCTGTAACTGAACCCTTTTGCTTGAGATTTATCAGTTGGCTAAAGAAGGTATTGCTCCTTGTATCCTCATAGTGTGCTATCATTTCTTCCATGAAAATTGTCCGATGAGTGATTTGCGAGAACAAATCCATCAATACCACACAAATTGATTGGGTTCTAAATATAAAGAAGCAATATGTACCTTTTGTGTATGTGGCACATTTTGTAGATCAAATAATTGCTCCATCTAAAGTATCCATGTGATTGGGTCCTTTCCATCAAAATTCCTCATATCGATCTTAGGAAAGTGGTTTGTATTCAACCCAAAGTTAGGGTTTCTCCATTCTTGATTCATCTTCCTTGTGTCCTCATCATGAATTTCATGGGATACATTTTCACTTTCAGGTGTCCTCTCTATTAGGAATTTTTTCAATCCTTCCATGATCTCCCGTTTTAAACCATCCATCTTACTATTTATTGAATTCCTCATCTCTTGTAGTTCATATTTTGTTACTGTCTTATTTTGTAAATCATTTATGTCCCTACTCATTTCTTCACCTTCATCAAGAGTCCATGTAGGATTGTCTGGAGGATTATTTGGTGTAGAAGTTCCCTTTTTGGTGGCATGTTGGCCAAGTATCACTTTAAACCTTGATTTTGAGGTGGTCCTGCTAGACAATATTCCTTTTATTGTATATCCAAAATTTCGGCCCTTCTAGGAATGAAATTTTCCTTTTTGTAGTTCTCTAATATTTCTTCTTTGCAATTCCATAGGTCTAATAAAAAATTGATGTGCCAAGTGGAATTTATGGTAACTTCACCACAACTTGCTGATTTTTGGCCTTTCTTGGAGATTTCACTTGTGTAGTGTTCCCCGCACAAAATAATTGATATACAATTCTGAAAATTGTACCAGAAGTACTACGGACTGTCCCCTATCCAATGAAACTAGTCTCACTCAATTTGGATACTCCAGGAATAATTTATGATTGTTTTACCTGGAACACCTGCTTGAGACTAGTCAATAGGACTAGTCAGATACCCTATCTTCCACAGGGTATATCTACAAATTTAAGCTGACCCATAAGATAAACATTTTACCGCCTATACTTTACTAATTTATGTGAATATCCTCCAGAGTTTAGGGTCTGAAACATTACAGAAATTTTTTTATAGTGAAAACCCCCCAATGACTCAATTCAAGATGATTCCAGAACCCTATCTTACACAGGTTGTATCTCTAAAAGTATAAGGCCTTAGGAGTTGAAATTTTAACCCAACGTACCTTGATATGTCTACTAAATATCCTCCAAGACGTTCCTTCTTCAACATTGTAGAAAAAACATTATCTCTAAAATTCCAAGGTGTCTCAGATGTAGCAGCAAAACCCCAAGACCTTGATCTYTGATACCATATATTAAGAACCAAATATCAATATAACATAGAAAAACCTCATAATAAGCACTCAAAACCTTGAAAAAGAGAGAATTTCAGGTAATAATCCTCTTTGAGGGAKAAACCTCYTTATACCCCACATAAATGTCCAAATAAAATATGATTCCAAATGAAAATATCTCCTTGGTATATATAGGAGACTAGGAGGTACAATTACAACTAATGGAATAAAKTTGACATAAATAAAATAAAATTACTAATGTAAATGCTCCAATTAAGGGGTAATGAGCCACTATTTAGGGCTTAACATTATTTCCATCAATGACAAGCACATTCTTCCTGTAAACATGCCAACAATATCCCCCTTTGGYATTGATGGCAACCCTAAAAGGCTGCATTATTTTTCTTAGACCTCCAACTGTAGCATACARAAAACACCTGTTTCTCCCCCTTTGACATGAATGTCAAAGAAAGMAAAGAGTGACTCTATGCTCCCCCTGATTAGATATACTAGGAGCACTCTCCCCCTGATCATATAGATTATTTTAACTTGATAACAAGGTCATGCCCAACTTCTAGCATAGATACTCAAACTGATCTTTTGCAAGAAGTTTAGTGAAGATATCAACAATATGATMTTTGGATGGAATATAATGCAAAGAAACAATAGTGTTGGTTACATGTTCCCTCAAGAAGTGATACTTGATGGGTATATGATTGTTCTTGGAGTGAAATACAAGAGTCTTTGACCCACTAATCGCACTAGTATTATCACAATGAATTGGGATCGATGCAGTATATTTTACCTCAAAGTATTCAAGTGTCTGAATCATCCATAATACTTGGGTATAGAAAGTGGCAGCTACAATGTATTCATCTTCTGTAGTCGATAAGGAAATGGAACCTTGCTTCTTAGTCAACCATGCAACAAGAGAATCTCCTAATAAGAATGCACCTCTACTCCTGCTTTTCCTTTCATCCACGCAGTTAGCCCAATCAGCATCTGAATAGACTGATAGTTGAAAATTATGAATCCTATGATACAATAGGCCATATTTCATTGTTCCTTTCAAGTCTCTGAATATTCTTTTGACAGTTAATAAAAGACTTTGTTTAGGTGCAGCCTGATACCTTCCTACCATTCCAACAACATGAATTATGTATGGACGAGATGTTGTGATGCATAATAGGATGCCTATCATGGACCTATATGAACTTTGATCAACATCAGGTGAGTTATCATCCTTTCTTAACTTTCATCTAGTGACCATAGGTGTGCTCATAGGTGTAGAATCTTCCATTTGAAACCTTTTCAACATTTCTCTTAGATATTTCTCTTGAGAAAGAAATATTCCTTCAAACCTATGAGTAATTTGCAGACCAAGAAAAAATGATAGTTGCCCTATCACAGACATTTAAAATTCATAGTGCATGGTAGAAGCAAACCATTGTACCAACGAAGCATTATTGCTTCCGAAGATGATGTCATCTACATAGACCAACACAATGAGAAAATCATTACCCTCTGTTTTGATATATGGATTGTTGTCAATTGTTCCTCTCTTGAACCCTTTGTCTTGAAGATACTTATCCAGTCTGTAATACCAGGCGCGAGGATCTTGTTTCAACCCATATAAGGATTTCTTCAGCTTGCAAACAAAGTTAGGGTTATCTGACAGTTGGAAACCTTCTAATTGTTACATATAGACTTATTCTTTTATATATCCATTTAGAAAAGCTGACTTGACATCCATTTGATAGAATTTAAACTATTTATGAGACACATAACAAAGAAACATTCTAATAGATTATAATCTTGCTACAGGCGCAAATGTTTCATCAAAATCTAGTCCTTTTATTTGAGCATATCCTTTGCAGACCAATCTAGCCTTATTTCTTACAATATTTCCTTTCTAATTCATCTTGTTTTTGTAGACCCATTTGGATCCTATTACTTTTTTATTTTCTGGCCTAGGAACGGGTTCCCAAGTGTCATTCTTTTCAATCTGGTCCAATTCCTCATTCATTGATTTTAACCAATTTACGTCTTCATTGGCTTCATTAAAGTTTTTATATGATGGTTATATGTGATTGATCATTGTCTTTGATTATCCTTCTCATGGTTTGTACACCTTTGTCTTTCTCACCAATTATCTGACTTTCAGGATGATTCTTTTGAGTAATTATGGAGGAAGGATTTGATGTTGATTGTTGTCCTGAATATTCTTATCTGGGTGTCTCTTCTCCACCTGATTCATCATCTTCTTGTGAATATGAGATTTGTTGTTCTTTATATTCATTATTCTCATCATATTTTTCATATGGCTTAGTTCGTACTCTCTGTTGATCTTTTATAGGAGCTTCTTCATCAATTCAAACACCAATACAGTCTACTAATTTATGCATTCTTTTGTTAAAGCATCTGTATCCTTTATCATTTTTTCCATATCCTAAGAAGATACCTTCATCATCTCTACTATCAAATTTTCCCATATGATCATCATTATTCTTGATGTAGCATTTACTTCCAAATACTTTGAAGTGCTTGATCGATGCAGGTCGACCAAACCACAACTCATATGGAGTTTTATCATTGTTCGGCCTTACATGCGCTTTGTTTAGAATATGAACAGCCTCCACCCAGAAGGTTTGTGAAATGTCCCTTTCACTCATCATAGCCCTTGCCATCTATTGAACTGATCTATTTTGGTGTTCTATAACTCCATTTTGTTGAGGAGTACCTAGAATAGTATATTCTCTTTTAATTCCATGTCTTTCACAGAATTATTTGAAGTCTCTTGGCATAAATTCTCCTTCCCTTTCTGAGTGAATTTCCTTTAAATTCCTTCCTATCTTATTCTCAGCTAATGCCCTAAAAAAATTTGAACTTCCCAAACGCATCAGATTTTTCTCTCAGAAAGGAAACCCAGATAAGTCTGGAGAAGTCATAAATGACTAGCATAAAGTAACATTCTCCTCTAGTTCCTTCCTTTCGTGATGGTCCACATAGATCCATATGAAAAATTTGAAGTGGTTTCTCTGATGATGCGAAACTCTTCGACTTGAATTGAGCACGAGTCATCTTCCCCATTTGATAGGATTCACATACAGATTGATTAGGCTTAGATATTCTTGGAAGGTCTTTCACAACGCCTTCATTATCCAATTTGACAATATGATCAAAATTCAGGTGTCCAAACCTTCTGTGTGATAACCAAATTTTATCAAGTTTTCTTAAATGACATTTCTCCTTATCTTCCTTCAGAACATATACATTTTTTTCAGTTCTAACCCCTTTTGCAATCAGATCTCTTGTGTTTACTATCCTTATTTTACAATTCTTGGCAGTGAAAGTGACTTCACATCCTCTATCACATATCTGGCTAACACTAAGAAGATTATTATTTAAACCATCAACAAATAATACATCTTGATATTTTCTTCTTCCATTACTTAAGCTTACTAGACCTTTACCTTTGAGCTTTCTTGATCCCTCTTCATAACCCAAACCAGTTTTAAACTTTGAATTCCTTTGTTGATTCAGAATGGAGGCTAATCCTTCTGAGGCTTTAATACTTTTCAGATTCTGATGATATAAGGCCTGAAATTTATCTAGATATTTTCTGATAGTCACTACTTTAGCTTCCAATTTTCCACCTTCTGTTTTGGCTTCCTTCAATTTTTGTTTGAGGATGTCTTCAATCTTCTTAGATTCTTCTAACTTAACCTCCTACAGATAAATTTCTTCAGATGGTTCATTGCATGTTTTCTCATACCTGATTAGTAACTATTTTTCTTTTCTTTTCTTTTCTATGAGTCTATCAATATCTTCCATTGCACTAAAAAGTTCTCCTTCAAGATCTACTACTTCTTCACAATCAAAAAAATCACTTCCTGTATCTTCAGTGTTTAGATATTATAAATCTATTAGCATGATCTCATTTATTTTATCTTCAATAGAAGAGTCACTGGTTTCATCATCTAAAGGATCATCATCATTGTTTACACAAAGGCTTTTATTCTTAAAATTATTCTCTTTATAGACCTTCTTGTGTTTTTGCTTCTCTTCATCGTCATGTGTTTGATCCTTTCTTTTGTGAGGACACTTGGATGCAAAATTACCTATCTTACCATAGTTGAAATATTTGAAGGGAAGTTTACCTTTGTATTTTCCTGATCCTTTCTTTAGTCTTCTCACAAAGTTTTCTTCAATATCATCTATATCAGAGTCTGTGTTTTTCTCTACTTTAAAATATGCCTCTCTTGTAGTGGATTTACCTTCGGTGATTCTCATTTCATAAGCAGTTAGGGTTCCAAGAAGTTGATCTAGTGTCAATGTTTTGAGATGAACTATTTCCTCTATAGTAGAGACATTTGAGTTAAATCTATCAGGAAGAGATATTAATATTTTTTGGACTAGAAAAGATTCATCTATCGTTTCACCTAGGCCTTGCATAGTGTTGACAAGTTCTTCTATACGTAAGAAGTACTTACTGATAATTTTGTCTTCATCCATATTCAACTGCTCAAATTTCAGTCTATGAGTCTGAAGTTTTGCATCTTTCACCTTTTCATTACCTTCATAACTACTTATCAACTCGTCCCACATAACTTTTGTTGAATCACACTGCATGACTTTGACAAACTTGGCTTCAGCAAGTCCACTGAGGATGGCATTCATTTCTTTTGCATTAGAGATAAACTCCAACTTATCATCTTTTGAGGCCAAGACTACAGGCTTCACATATCTCGTTTCAATGAAATCCCAAACATCAACACCCAAAGACACTAAATGTGTTCTCATTATTATTTTCCAGAAGGCAAAGTTTGTTCCATCAAATAGAGGGGGTCTATTAGTTTAACTTCCATCATGACTAGTCATGTTCAAGCTTATGGATCTACCTTTGATCAAAGGCACCGACTCTGATACGAATTGTTGGAAATATAACTGAGAGGGGGGGTGAATCAGTTATGTATATAAGCTAGAAACTTTTATTTTTATTTATGATTCATTCTAGACTATTATTTAATGTGTTGTTGATAACTTAACATCAATAGATATATAGTATTTGATCAATCACACAGAATACACATAGACACTGATTTTCATGAGGAAACCCATAAGGGTGAAAACCTCTTCTTCTAAGGATGTCAATCAAGCTCCAACTTTCATGTACATCACAGTCTTTAAGCTCCCACTCAAATATGAGGCTATAGCCTCTGATAGCAAGCTACAACTTGTAGAGAGCGCCAAACCTCAAATTTCTCTAGAACCAACTAGATGGAAGCACCAACTCCCAAGTTTCTCTAGCACCCACTAGATGGAAGCACCAACTCCAAGAATCTCTTCTAGCACCAACTAGAATTTATAGGACTGCAATCCTCCCTAGCACCAACCTACCACCCTGAATGAATCTTACAAAACTTTACTTACTTGCTCTGTCTCTGATATGGTCTGTTACAACTCCATGTCTCCTCTGCCTTGTTCAACTTATATATGTTATTTTTCTTCTGCATTGTTCAACTTCTATGCTCTACTCTTTTTCTTCATGCACTCAACACCACCCGTTGTTCAACTTCTCTTCTACCTTTTATGCTATGTGATGCTATTTTCACGTTCTCCCCATCCACAAACTTTTGAAGTTGTGGATCTCGCACCACATGTCCTCCTCAACGATGGATGACCCCAAACCACTTCGGGACTTTGGAACTTTGGGCAAGTGATGGTGGTAAAGCTCCCGAAGTAAAACTCCCATTATGACGTTACTTACTTATGTCACTTGATGACATGTCATGACCCTAGTAGCTTCCACGTGTCACTCATATTTGTGATTTTCACGTACCTGAAATGCCGAATCAACTTGACCATTTTCATTGTCTGATTGCGCAATGTGTCCTTGCTGACATAGTCTTTCTTACGTGCATCCTCATTTACTTCAGGACTTTGGGTATTTCGAATTTTCAAGTTGCCAATTCTTTCAAAGTGAGAATCCCCGAACAATAACCTCCTTGCAACTTTTATACCCGAACTAAATGTTGTTCGTCGATCATGTTCTTAGATTGATGGATCGATATTTCTACGATGTTTATTTTCTATATTATCATGTCCTTCCACTTTAAAATGATCCGACGGCTGATGTTTACTACGGCTCTCTAGCTCTCTGAACTTTGGGGATTTCAGATCTCAAACTGAAACTCTCAAATTGATTTCTCCGGAGCGTAACCTTCTCACATCTTTAGACCCAATATGAATGTTGTTCATTGATCAAGATCTTATATCAATGACTCTTTCTTATCCTTTCCTTCCACTTAAATCAATCCGACAACTAACAGAAATTCGGATGATCGAATTCTCAATCGTTTTGCCCCACTTATCCTATCCTTCCATTAACTCAATCTGACGGTTGTTGGTCCTTTGGATCAGTGATCCAATGACCACTATCTCTCTTCCTCACAATATTCTGATCTCTTCGACTTAGAATGTTTTCTAGGTGTTCACGGGTCTCGACTTTTGCTCCACCTATGAGTCTGTTTCTTGGACCTCGTCTACACTTTTGGAAACCACCATCTCTTCTAATCTTTCTCGTCTTCTGCACTCTCAAGGTTTGGTTTGATGTTGTTATTTCCATCAATGACAAGAACATTCTTCCTATAAACATTCCAACAAATATGATGGATTCTCAACGTGGGAACAACTTCAACTCGGGAGACCAAGTACTGGAAGAAAATATAAATTTATTGGCACATTAAAATATTCATGGGACAAATGATCTAGATAAGGGAGGATGCACAAAACACTATATAGTTGTATCTCAACAACCTCCACCTGATGAGCCGATAAATTCTCTCCCACCTTCCTTCCTCCACAAACACTTTGGTGGTCTTAGTCACTGCTTGCAATGTGAAATCTAGTCATGGCCACCTCTAGGAGTACAATCCCTAAGGAATTTCAGCAAAGCCTCTTGCTCCTTGATTTGTAGGTACCTCGTAGTTTTTTTTAATGTCTTATAGAAAAAAAAAACATTGTTGATCCATATTCCTACTATCCAAGGTTTATATTGGGTCTCTAGTTTTTAAGAATTTCTGGAAAAATTCTAAACAATTTATATGGATTGATGACATGCTCCTCTGTTGTTGTTTTGGTTTCCCAAGTGGCATACCAACAACAAGGAATTTTTCCCTCTATGATATGTTAAAAAATTAATAGAAGTTTGCCTGTGAATTCGCACAAAAAAATAATTAAAAAATACCTTAAAGGATTAATGTGATAATGTATTTTTAATGTATTAATACATTACATACCAACAACAAATCATTTTTTCCTCTATGATATGTTGAAAAATTAATAGAATTTTGGCTGCAAATTCACAAAAAAAAATTAATTAACTAATACCTTAAAGGATTAATGTGATAATGTATTTTTAATGTATTGATATTTTAATAATGTATTATTGCATTATTCATGTAATATTAATGTATTACTTTATTAGTGTATTAATACTTTAGTAATCTAGTAACTAGTAATGTATTAATACTTAAATTTATACATTACATTAATGCCATAACTAATTACATATTAATTAGCTTTCAATTAATTAATACATTAATATTTTAAATTAATTAATACATTAATTATGTATTAATACAATAATGGTCTATTATTCCTCCCCTCCTCACACATGTCAGTTGCCATCTAGAAATAATCACATTTAAGTAAAAGTGGCTGATATACAATCAACGCCATAAATTTTAAAAGGTGGAAAATGGAGGAAAATGGAGTCAATCTGCTTATATCAACCACTTTTTACTTAAATGTGGTTGTTGCTAGTCTATGTCACTTTTGGATTAAGATGTGGTTCTTTTAATTTTAAATGTTTCTTTCCTTTCTCGATTAAATACTTATCTTCCTTCCCTCAAAAGTAGATACATAATCTAACTTCCCATTGAATGAAAAATTGTTCACTCAATGCTCAGAATTACATTCTTAATCGAACAAGAACTTATGTTGATAACTGAATTCAAGGAGTTTGGTCAATGAATGAATAGTTTTGAATACGTTGTTGGGTCGGTGGAATTAAATAAACCTTTCCTTCCACCAGAATCCCATAGTTATCAGTTTTTTAACCAATGGATTTATTCACTGATAGAAATTGCATCTGTTGTAATCCCTCAGATCTAAACCACACACATATGATTTATCAATCCCATTAGACAGAGGATTGGTGAAATCATGTAGCCATATTTCAAGTTCTATTGGAATTCAACGAATTAAATAATTTACCTAATAATTTGATCGAATCAAGGGAAACAACTTCGGGGGGGAGGGGGGGTCATATTTGACCCCACGGAACAAAAGGAACATATATTCTCATGGATATTAGGTCACAAAACAAACAATCAAGAATATATCATATTTTCATACATAGGGATGACACTGATACCTGAAGACAAAAGCTAGAGAATAATTGTAATAGGAAACTTATAATTGGTAACAAAAGGTCTAAGAGGAATCATCCACAACCCCAAGTCCAACCTACAAAGAATATATAAAACAATAAAAACTGAGGAATGAAAAATTAGCTCTATGGAATAATTCCACATCCCTTTCCATCAAAATCAGGAGGCATATCAACTTGCTAAGGAAGCCAAATCATTTAACCAATGGGACCTAAAGGATAATGAAGTTACCACCACGTGTTACTTTCCTTAGCAACATGTTAATGGGAATATTGAAGAAATTTTCCACTTCAAAACAATGGATATAAAAGGAATGATAAGTGTGGAAAATAAATGTATTAATGGAAAACTTGATATTGGAGGAAAAATAAATTTAAAAAAATTCGTTGAGGGAATTGATGTTACCCTCCTCACTATCTTAACATATGCATCTGGTCACATTGACACAACACTAGCGCCATGCAATAGCCTTGCATCATCCCCATGTACACCATACCCCATCTGGAATCTGAAACATGTTGTTCACATGAAGGAATTTAAAACACTCACTTCACAACCCTTCTCCACATGTGGGATTTTCCTAACACACAACATCATCATGAGGAAACCCTTCCAACAAGTCTATTCATCTATCCTTCAAGATTCGAGTCTGCAAACTCTCTCATCATTGCAAGATTTGTCTATGGATAGCACATGATACATAGAGAACAATAGGTTGATGGAACTCTATTTGGAGTATTTCTTGTGGTTGGAAGTCAGTGGATTGAATCAACCTTCCTCTCCTCAGCAATCAAAACAACCACGTAGTAGGTTTTGGATATACAGTCAACTCAGCATGTGGCATGCAATCATGCCAGTGTATGAATCTAAAAATTGTTAGTTGGAGGCCCTCAAAACCAAATTATAGCTTTAACAATGGGAAATAACAGCTCTAAGAGAATCCCACTCTGAGCTCAAGCAAACAAGAGGAATGACACGACAAGGAACTGGAAATAGTGCTCAAGAAATTCAATTGGTATTCAGACCAAATTCGTTTCATAGGAAGAAAAAGGAAAGATTATCGTGTTGTAATTCAACTTCATATTGAAACTATTCCTTAAACAAGATCTTAGACATCATGTGAAAGTGACCAACCCTAGAAATAACCATGCATATTCAACATCTAGAATGACTCTCAAGCTCTTTTGGACACGGAAGTAGAGCTTCATTAGCTAGGTTCAAGAAATGTATATCTATGTTTTTCTAAATGTCAATTTAAGTAATAAGACTCTTTTTCTGTAACATTTTGAAAAATTGTAGTGCTATAAGGAAGAACATTCCCTCTCTTTTTGATGAATAGAACTGAACTCAAGAATTTGTAATCTATGGCTAGTTTTAGGGTGTCTGGAAGCTAATGATGGTTTTTGATGATGCATTTGTGGAAACGAAAACATGGAAAACCAACAATATGTTAACTTCAAGGGATTATTCAAGGTACTTTTACAATAAATTTGAATATGGTGTAATAAGATGAAACATAGGAAATTGAATTATATTTATGAATATACAACTTTTATTCCTAGAAATTGTGAATAACTATGTGAAATTTTATTTTTTCTAAATATGGTATGTTATTTTCCCAGAAAAAAATAAGGTATATGTCTTTGTTCATGCAGGCGTTGAATACCTTAATGATGGAATTTCGTTCCAAAAAAATGTATAACTGTAGAGAACCCATTTTTCTATTGTGGTGTATTTTTTGGAAATTTATAATAATATTAATTTTGTTTTTTTTTTAATTTATGAAAGTCAATATATCCTTGAAATTATAATGCCTTTTGTTCGTGCAGGCTAAGAGAGCCTTAACATGATCAAAATAATTTATTTTTTTTAGGTCATAGATATCGGTCTCCTCTAGTGCGACATATAACTCATTTTATAAATGGTTAAGATGAGAAAACGTTATTGCATAAATAAGAGAGGTATGTATTCTAGAATTTTGATATATGCGAAACCAAAAATAGATTAAAAATGGTTAACAATATCAATTTAAAAAAAAAATAATATATTTCAAATATGCATAGTCGACTCTATCTATATCTGTAGTTTTGCCAACAACTCAATTTTGTATCCTATAGAAAAATAACGTCAAAAATAGAGAAATAGAGAGGTATTAAAAAATATGGAGGTTTTTATTAATTTGCAGACTAAAGCACAAGGTTTTTCATCATGAACATAAATCCAAGGAAACCAAGTCAACATACATGTACGCTAAAGTTTTCAATCTCACCCAAAACAAATTGAATTCAAAAGAGCATGCACATGTTCTAGGAATGTGCACGTGCTCCTAAATCATGTGCGTGTTCCTAAAATACATGCACATTATTGGGAGTAGGAGTGTGCACACATTCTTATTAACACTAAATAACTCTCTCTCTCTCTCTCTCTCTCTCTCTTCCTCCCTCTCTCTCTCTTTCTCTCTCCCCCTCTCCCTCTTTCCCTCTATATTCCT
>SNQJ01S0001087.1:159292-195856 GCA_010110895.2 Picea sitchensis
ATCTAAACCTGTATTCTGTGGAAGAGTCGCTTTTGAACATGACACCCTTTCATTTGCCTTGTGTGTAGGTTGGAAAATCCGCTCATCTCTTGGTCATACTCCTTTATAAGATTACAAATTGGTCTGTGATCCTTGTTATTGAGTCATTATTTTCCAAGACAGTTGTCGTGTCGTCAATATGTTAAAAAAAATGTCCAACCTGAAAAGCCTTCTATTGCATTGGCCATTTCTGCAGTCTTTAAGCCTTCTATTGCATCGCCCATCCCTGAGTCAATCCTGAATCACTTGTTACTCTGACTTACATCAAATCTTGTTACTTGTTTCATGTCATTGATGTGGGATACATTAAGGCCCTCCCGTGACGAGTCTTTTCCTGTTGACTTCAACTCATTATCCAGCTATTATACTTAGAAACTAATTGGTACCTTGGAACTTGCATGCCTCAATGGCAGGTTTCCTCGCTTTTGACAATGGGTTTTCATTATTGATCCCTGATCGGGAGATTCCACCGAGTGTTCGACTTCAGCTCATTAATTCACATTCGTTGGATTGTAGTAGTGTACCTTGGGAGTCATTGACATTAATGGTGGTTTCCCTCGTGCTTGTTAACGGTATACACTAATGAACGATAATCAAGTGGTTTCTACCATGTTCGACTTCAACACATGTAGTCACATGGTTAGATTCGTACTATAGAGTGGTGGAGATGAAGACCCTGGATATTTTCTGATAAGATCCAGTTTGCGTTGGAGTATATTCAGTGTACTGTTGCATAGATCCACATTGTATGTCTGGTGGCTATGTTCAAATTTGAGTCTTTAACACATAGATCCATAGTGTATTTTTGGTGGCTATGTTCAGATTTGAGTCATATTGGCATGGATCCACAGTGTATGTTTGGTGGCCATGACCTGTCTTACTTGACATGGATCTTCGCATGTTAGCATTTATGCTTTGAGTCATTTGTATTTTGAGTATGGGAGTGCCTACCTCAGTGATGATATATTATTGTACTGTATTTCCTTGTTTGTTGGAAGGTTTCCGACCGACTGTTCCTTGTTCCTTGTTCTAACTTCATACTTGGGGGGGCTCTCTATTACACATTATTTTCTCCATCCCTATGACTGTTAATGATGTAAACCTATCTGTTGCCTTTAGAGGGGTCAGTGGCCTAAGTTCCTGAAGAGAGAAGGGAGAATAACTTTTCCTGAGAAAAGAAGTTGCATTTTCCCTTGTAAAAACCCTGTAAAAAAGGAAGTTTCCAGGTTGCTATATAGGCAGGGTACGAGAATGCCTGATTCTCGCAGGTTGCACCATAGCTAGGGTGCGAGATGTTCACAGGTTTCTCTATAGGGAGGGTGCGAGAATGCCTACACGTGGGAAAAAAAGCATTTTCTCGAATCTTCTAGAAGGAAAAACTTCTATGGTGAGGTGGCATCCGAATGGTTTGGATCTTACTCACTTTCATGATTTAGTCGGATCATCCTAACCTCCTCAGCTTATCCTCTTCAACTTATAAAAGGAGAGGAGTTCTCATGGAGAAAGTTATCTTTGGTCAGCTTTGGTTAGCTTTGGAGCTTTTGGGATTAGATTGGATTGGATTGAGCTTTGGAGATTTTTAGCTTGGCTAGATGAGCCACTTTGTCAAGATAGATTGTGAATATTATCAGATTTGTGCTCTCAGAATTCTTGGAGTGAAAGTGTGTGGGGAACGAAGGACTATTGGAAGGGACCTTACGACATCAAGGCCATGGTTGTAATATCTCTTTCACATTTAATATGATACAGTAATATGATTTTTTCCTATAAAACTTGTTGTGTTTTATTGTATGATTCCTTGATCACATACATTGGTTTATATTAAATTTATGCAATTGCTATCACTTTGGTTGGTTGCACTCTTTTGTAGGATCATCATTGTATGAGTGTTGGAACACAGTTAGGATGGCGATGGTGAGAGGAAGCGACATTTAAACGGTATGTAACTCATCCCTCTTTATTTAGTAAATTCAATATCTAAAACTTAAGGAAAGCGTCATGTTCTGGTGTGTTTTGTTCTAGATCTAGGTGGATCTAGGGAGATCAGTTAGTGTCCACACCTACTGATTAGGTCAATAAAAATCCATGCCATAGTGACTCGAATTTGTCATGACCAAAGGTATCGTGAGTGATATCGTAAGCAAGGACGAGGTCGCCTTCATGAAATGAGCGAAGGTTGACATGGCGATCAAAGGTGGCCTTTGACCCTTTTTTAGCTGCCTCATTGTTCTGTAATGAATATCGATGATGTTCATCCAGGGACTCTAATTTCAACAAGTGTTTCTCCATTGGAGCAGTGTCGGGTAATAGCTCAATTACGGTGCGTAAGGTGGGAATTTCGCACTCGATGGGAAGAGTGGCCTCAACCCCATGGACTAGATGAAATGGTGTGAAACCAGTAGCTGTTTTCACAGCCGTACGATAAACCCATAGCACGGAAAATAACATATGATGCCAATTGGTCTTATGTTTATTAACCGTGCGCTGTAACATGGTCTTGAGGACCTTGTTAACTACTTCGACCTGTCCGTTAGACTAAGGGTAATATGGCGAGGAAAAATCGTGGGAGAATCCTAACCGAGATGAGAGTTCGATGAAAATATCATTCTCGAAGTGTTTCCCGTGATCAGAAACTAGTTGGAGTGGTACTCCAAAGCGGGATATGACGTGGTTAAAGAAAAAATGCGCTGCGATATCAGTGGTATTGTTGAAGGTGGGCATAGCTTCTACCCATTTTGTGAAGTAATCGACAACGACAACAATTTATTTGTGTCCATTTCTAGATGGGGGATTACAAGTCATGAAGTCGATGCCCCATTTACTAAAGGGGCCGCCAGTAATGACTGGATGAAGAAGAGAAGGTGGTGCTCATGCTTTGTTGGTGTAAAGCTGACACTTCTTGCATCATTTCACGACATGAATGCAATCATGAAACAATGTAGGCCAAAAGTAACTTGCTCAGATGATTTTTTGAGCAGTGGACATTCCTGAAAGATGGCCCCCACATGAGCCACTATGGTAGTAGTTCAAGACTCTATCGACCTCGTTAATGGCCAGGCATTGACGAAGAATGGTGTCGACCCCTCGCTGATATAAGATGTCTCCGATGAGGAGGTAGCGGGGGGCCTGGTGGTGAATACGACGATGATCATCTCGTGAAAGGTGATTACCGAAATTTTGAGTTTGGAGGTAGACGAGGAGGTCACCGTACCAAGGATCATCTGAAGTGATGTAAAAGAGATGTTTGTCGGGAAAGTCGGTATTGATGGGGGCACTGGTAGTATTAGAAGGGAAGGTCATGACTAGTTCCGCGAGGATGAGATATTTCTTGCTCTTGGGTGTTGATAATTCAAGATCGTACTCCTGAAGGATAACAATCCATTGGGAAAATTTTCCATTAATTTGCTGACGACTGAACAAGTATTGCATAGGGTTGGAATCTGCTACGACCTTAGTTGTGTGAAGCAGAATGTAATGATGCAGTTTTTGGACTGCGAGGATGACTGCAAGGGATAGTTTCTCTTCGTGTTTATACTTCAAGGGTGGCACTGAGAGGTTTTTACTAACGTAATAAATGACATTCTCACGATCGTCATAACCAATTTGAACGAGAACTCCTGCTACTGAGACAACTGATTTATGATATGTAGAGGATATAGTCGCGATTGTAGTCGGGTGCAATAATTAAAGGGGTGTTGTAGAGTTCCATTTTAAGATCGTCAAATGATTTTTGGGCATTTTCATCCTAGTGAAATGGGATGTCATGGAAAAGTAAGAAAAGGAAACTGTGTGCGCGAGTGGCGTAGTCTGGGACAAAATGCCGTAGAAAGTTAGCTTTTCCTTGTAGGCTCTGGAGTTGACGTAAATTCCTGGGAGGTGGAATTTCTGTGATGGCTTGTACTTTGAGGGGGTCTATGATAATACCGCTTTGGGAAATGATGAATCCGAGGAGGCGCCTCGCGGTGACGCAGAACATGCACTTTAGGGGATTCAAGTGGATGTTGTACTGACGATACGGTTGGAAGATGATCCGTAAATCATCAAGATGTTGTGTGCATTTCTTGGATCGAGCTGTGAGGTTGTCCAAGTATGCGAGGATGATATGAGACAGATCATGAAAAAATGTATGTCATAGCCCATTGGAAAGTTGCGCCAACATTCTTTAATCCAAAAGGCATGACACGATATGCAAAAGTACCCCAAGGGGTAGTGAATGCGGTTTTGTACTGATCGTCTAGGTGAATTTGGATTTGATTATAACCAGAGAAACTGTCCATAAAGGATAGAGCCTCGTGGCCTGCGCAGTCGTCGATAATTTGATCGATGAAAGGCGTTGGAAAGTTGTCTTTGGGACATGCACGATTGAGATCTTGAAAGTCCGTGCAGACGTGGATAATGCCCTGTTTTTGATTAACGGGTACAGGGTTGGAAACCCATGAGGTATAGGCGATGGGGTAGATGAACCCAGTTGCGCGTAATTTTTCAATCTTGGCTTTGATGGCCGCTGCGTTGGATGGGTGTAGCGGTCGCTGTTTTTGATGAACTGGTTTAATGTCTGGCCAGGTGTCGATGCGATGTTCGACGATAGAGGGATCAAGGCTAGGCATTTCTGCGTATGACCAGGCAAAAATATCTCGATATTATTGGAAGAGGGATTTATAGGCGGTGATTTCTTGAGGAGTGCAAGCGGCTCCAATGGTGATTTCCTCGATGACGCCATTTTTGATGGAAATGTCGATTTTGATGGTCGGGGAAATGTTGGTCATGTTTCCTTCTTCAAAAGCATCAGGGGAAGGAATGGGGTTGTTGAACTAGTCGATATGCCCTGATGGGATAAAATCCTTGGTTTTGACCACGTATATGGGGTGTTGGTTAGGAGGCGTGGAGGCTTCCTGTGGAAAGAAGAGCGCTCGGTGGTGTAACGCATCCCATGGGTAGTCGGGGGTGTTTAACTCTTCAAGTATTTCCTTTTCACAGTGGAATTGGCGAGAATACAAGGGGTCGTGAAGAGTGATATCGGTGACTGTTGTCATGTGGCTGCCCCTGGTGATGAAGAAGTAGGGGGACCGACGCAATGAAATTGCAATGGCTCGCTCGACATAAACCAAATATTGAAGTACGGAGGAGTACCCATGGTAGTTGGATGTAAAATTTTCGTAGGGAAATGAGCGGGAGAATTGGGGGGATTTGGGGGTGAATCCTCAGATAAGTCATCCAAGAACCATGGAGGCATTGGGAGGGCCTCAGGTTTAGGAGAAATGATGTGAATAATATCTAGTGACGAGGTAAGGTCAACCATCGATTCTTTAGGGGTTTGAATCGGGGTCAATTGGCGTTGCCTGTATTCAATGATCATAGGACATTGGTATATAAAATGTTCTAAGGATTCACATAGAGAGCAAGGGCATCTCATACGTTCATTGACTGAAGTTGTGACATAATGGATGTCAGTGATTTTTGGTAGGGATGATGTAGCTGGATTGGGTTCGTCATGGAAGCTTTGGCGTACCGCGGCTAATGTCTGCCATAAGCGTGGCAGTGCTGGGCAATGGTGTGTATAATGGCCATATTCTAAACATATAGCACAAGTGAATTTGGTTCACAGCCCTTTACTACTTGAGTGAGGGGTGGTAACAACAGTACTTTCTATGATGGCAAGTGTTGATGGAGTTTGATTGAGTGGAATCAATTTCCATAACTCCGGTAGAGATGGACAATTGTTGGTTTGGTGTCCATCTTTCTCACATAGCGCGCAAGGGGGTTGGACATGTGGGGGAAGTGGAGATATGGGCTCCTTCTTCTTTCTCCTGCTCCCAACTGTGGCAGGGAGAGTAGTGAGTGGGGGTGTAGAGGGTATGGTGGGAGTGAGTATGGGAATTATCATTGGGATTCCTTCCATTTGGGGGGAAAGGGATGGTCGAGGGACCATCTCTGGTGGATGTAAATACCAAACTGGAATTGCTAACACCATATTAGGGAGGGTAAGCATTGCAACTACTTGTAAATATTGTACGCAAGGTGGAGGGTAGAAGAAGGGGATTTGAGTAATGGATTGGGGAACTGTCTCCCAAACTGGGATATGGCCTTGGGGAGAGGTGAAATTGTGGACTGGTGGGGTTGACGAGTTCACAGGAGGCTCGTGAGGGGGGAGCGCTATGACTAGTGGGACGTCATATATGATAGAAGCCTCCCTAGGAGGAAGGGTATCCTCTATGTCAATTCCATTGGATGATATGACACATACTTGATTGGAAGGATGAAGGAGTGGTGGTGCACCATGGTAAGTTCCTAACAATGATGGGTCTTTGAAAATACCAGGACCCATTTTGATGAGTGGGTATGCGTCATGACTTGTGTGGATGAGAGGAAGAATGTTATCAATGTTGGCAAAAGGGTTAGGCTCGTAATGTGAGACTTGGTCAATGGTAACGATCTTCCCGTTATGGGGGAACATCATTGTTCGAAAGACGGAAGATGCAACTGCCTTCATAGCATACATGTAGCTACGATCGAACATGATATTATAATCAAGTGGGGCATCGATAACTTCAATGTCGATGAGAAGAGTCTTTCCCCCAAGTTCTACGGGGACATTTTGGAATATCCCTTCAGGAGACGATGGTCATCCGTCATAAGCTCGTAAGGTAATGGAAGATGGTATGAGTTCGGGGGAACCAAGTTTCTTCCATACAGATTTGGACATAATGCATGTGGATGCACCTTCATTGATGATGCATCGATGAACCGTAATGTTCCGATTTTTCATTGGGATTTGAAAAGTGATCAGAGCAGGAAGGCGAGGTTCTCCACTGTCGAGATCAAATGTGATGAGTCGAGTATTTGCGGGGTCAACTGACCCCAAGGTGGAAAGTAATGATTTCCGCTGAGTGGGACAAGTCTGAAGGACTTCTAAGACTGACATGATAGCTAGGGATTGTGCTAAGTCATCAACCAAACTGTAATTATGAGTTGCCCTAGCCTGTGGGTTGTGGACATTCCTGCACAATGGGATGAGAGGGATGTGAAGAGGTGGTTCTGTGTTAGGGTGAGGGCTCACCAATGGGGGTCCCGTTGGTGCGGGGATTGTTTCTGGAGGAATGGGAGGGGACTCAACGGGTGCATGGTATTGATGATTACGTGTTTGCATAAGGATTTCTTCCTCACTGGTGAGGAGGATCGTGCGATCTGTTGGATTGTTTGGATTGAGGTACTGTCCTAACTGAGGTGGGGTAGGCTGCATGTCCAATTGGGTGTTTATCACACCTTGGTTTGGAATGGGATTCCGCAATATGGCTGGGAGGGTTGTTGCACATATTGTTGTGGGGCTTGCTGAGGGGCAGGCGATGTTGGAGGATGTGGTAGGCTGCCTGAGTCTTTCAGCCGTTTAAAATCAACGATTTGGGGGCAATGATGAGTATAATGACCGAACTCGCCGCAAAGGGCATAAGGGAAGTTGGTTTTGATAGTATTGTTATTTCTCCCTTGTCGCCTGTTGTTATTGCCCCCCTAGGGGATTTGATTCCCTTGGTTCTGGTTACCCCCAGCCGATTGGTTTTGTTGGGGTTGATTCCCGCCTTGGCTTGGGTTGTTATTGTTCTTGTTTCTTCCTTTCTTTTTGGCATTATTCGATGGATGGGTCAGATTTTCCGTATTCAACTGTTCAAAATTTTGATATTGCTGAATGGGAGAGGGTTGAACAAAATTCACTCCAGCGTGAGGGTGTGGGGGTGCCATGGGCTATGGAGGACCAGGAAAGGGAAAGTACAAATTCTGTGGGGGTTGTGATCTGTAAGGTACATATGAAGGCATGGTGCTTTCGCTAGTACTCATAGTATAGGCTGAGGTAGAGGGGGTACTAGAACTTGTTTAGATAGGTGGGTGTAGTGGGGGTGTTGGCAGTGGCCCATTGATGGGCAAAGGAATAGAAATAGGGTATGGATATTGATAAGGGGGTGGGGGGTAATAAGAGGTTCCCCCATATGTCGACGGATATTGAGGTGTGCCATACATTGGTGGTGGTTGGGGTTGAGGACTGTGGTGTGTGGTATTACCAATCAATCCATCTGCTGAGTGAGACAACTTGGATTTGTCTTGACCAAATGGCATGAGTTTGGATAGATCAAGAAGTACCATGTATAAGTACCCTGACTGTGAATAGATGAGGTTGTATTGTTGAGCCTTACTGATGGCTTCCTCTTCGGATTGAGGGAAGGTGGAAGCTACATCTTTACCGAGGAGAGAGACAAGTGTTCTAAGAAACCAGTCAAGACACTGTTGTTTGGTGGTTTCATCTTTGCATAAACTACGTCGTCTATGCCACTTGTGAATGTGATCAACGATATGTGTGGTTGAGGTTTGTTTGAATTTAGAGAGTAGTTCAAGACCATTGTCATGGCGGATTGGTAATTGGAAGAAGGTTAAAAATTCTTTGGCCAAAGACTCGAAAGACGAATGGGACCCTGATTTTTCATCTACATACCATTTGGCTGATGGGCCAGTGAGTGTGCATTGAAATAATCATAGTCTAATGGAATCATCCATAATGTTGTTGGAAGAGCACCATAGGTGGAAAGTCATGACATGGTTGGAAGGGTCATCTCCTGCCTTTCCTTCAAACTTAGGGATGTCTGAAGGTAGTTTGGTAGGCATTGCAGGCCATGTGGGGTCGTGCAATATAGGATCATTGGTGAGTTTTCTTAGATCTGGTATGTTAAGAGAGGCCGAATATGGAATCTGCAGTGGGGGGGGAGGATTAGCTCCAACCATGGTGTGAGTGTGTTGTGAACCTGACCCTTGAGGAGGACTAGGTGGGTTGGTACTTCCCCCTTGAGAGGAAGTTGGTCCTCCGCTTCCGTGTAGAGGAGAGTGAGTGGACGGAGGGACTTGGGAGGTGGACCCAAGTAATGTGGAACCAAACAAAGCTGATCCTAATACAGTAGCACTCATAGGAGTGTTTGAAGGTGGTGCCGATGAGTTGGCAAGACTAGGAACTCCCCCTAAAATAGGAGGGAGGTTTAGTAAGCGTATGGAATGACGGGGGTTCTGTGGGTCCCCTATGATGTCCAACTAGCTGAGTGGATGTGTGCAAAATGTGATGAAAGAAAGTAAACAAGAGCGCTTTGTTGAAAATTTTGAACTTTACACAATATATATATCTAAATAAAAAATGTAATCAGAAGTGCATCATACATAAAGTGTTTTGAAAAAAAAAGCATATATGTGGATAAGTGGGTTTTTTCCGCATGGGGAATCAAAGAAAACAAATGCTCGTGTCCTAAAAGACGTAACGTCCTTCCTCTCAAATAGCACTGGACCTTCCAATAATACTCAACAGTGGGGTCTGAAGTCACTGGAAGAGAAACTAGTGAAGGATGAAATAATCAGTTATAATAAGGGGTAAAGGGGGCATATCCCGAAAGAGCTGGCGATAGTTCCCAATAGCCACACAAAATCTGATCAAGGTGCAATTGCAACCCACAATTCCCACCTAGGTAGATGTCCTAAAATTTGGTCACTAGGTACCTCAGTCAAAGTGCGACATTTAGATTTTCGGCCTAAGAAATGGGTCACAGGCTGGATCCCATACAAGAGGTGGGTTCCTCAAGGGGGGATGCATAGAACAACCAGACCTCGGCCTTCAACCCTTCACAGGTATCTCCCTGCCTTATGGTGTTAGGAACACTTGACTTGGAGGATTTTCAGTTCCCTATTTGACAACTTCTATGGTTTTGACAATGTGAGAACCAGATAACAAGGATTTATTTGGATGCCTATCCCCAAAATCATACCTAGACTAAAAAATTTCTTTTGGCACCTCCTGTGGAGGAAAACTTAGTGAGTTTTTAGAAAATTTTTAGATGTAGTTGATTGGGAGGTTGGGGGTGTGAACCAACCTCGTTGAAATTAAATGGGAGTGGATAGTTTCGTCAAGAAAAGGGGTGGGGTGTTTCAGAATCCCTTTGGAGGAAACTTACTTTGACCTCCACGTTTGAAGAAGAAACTATGTGAGTGATAAGTGACTTTTGTGTGTGAATGAGTGAAAGTGTGCCAATGTTTTAATGAATTAGGTGTCACCTTGCTGCATGTGGACTTCGCTTGGTCCTTACAAGTGTTGATTTACCTAATTAACTAAGTGCCTTTGATACAACCTTGAGTAATTCAAAAGTCCCTAGGAAGCTAGCATGTGGACATGTGGGTCCGTTACTATTCCTTTAACTCCCTATTGTGATGTAATCTAAGAAAATATTTGAAACTATCCTAGATTGTGACCATGTGGGCATGTATGGGCCTGTTACAAAACCTTTAGAATTCCTTAGTGATTTAATCTAAGAAAGTAAATTTCAACACTATCTTATCTTTGTGGCATGTGGGCATGTATGAGCTCGTTAGAATATTGAGATGTATTTGAAAAATAAACTAAGAGGAGTCCCAAGAAGGGCTATTGTCCTCTCCTAAAGGTTTTAATCTTTTTAAGGGAGATGAAATTGTCCCACAATCTTTTTCTGATTCTCAAGGTCACTTGGAGGCGCGAGAGAAGAGCATACTAAGCGATTGTTATCCAACTTCTAGTCCCAATGCAAGTTTTTGTGATTGAAAATGATTTCCAACTTATATTTTTAGTCAAAGCAAGCCATCCATGTGGCAAAAATGAAAGCAAAAGAGGAAATAATGATTTTAAACCTCCTAAGTGCCTATGTGTTTTGACTAATCCCTTTATATGAAGAGGGGACTAAGTGTGGTGCAGCTTAAAACATGCAAGAAATCACTTTTAAGAAGGTTAAAGGCCTTCCCCAAATCTCAAAAACCTTACAATGTGTAATTTTAGCACAGGTGCGTTGGTCTCAGTGGAGACAGAGGTGCACAGAGCGCATGTGCATAGACCGAAATGAGATAATGGGCGCAGGTGCGCAGAACAGAGCTGTGACTTAATTGGATGTGTGCACGATGCACGTCTATGGGCCAAAAAACCCATGCACAGATGACACACGGCCGTGAATGAAAATTTCGAATGGAATTCTCTTAATTCAACTTGGAATTGGATGATTAGCAGGTTGGCTTAGGCCGGTTAATGCACCTGCAAGTTAAATAAACCAAAAGAAGAGATAGAAAAACCCAAATGGGGTAGGAAATTGATACCTTTCCCTAGTGGAGTCACCAATCTGTTGCGCCTCTTTCGTCACCTTAGTGAGAAAAATAGAGGTTCTTGCAAGCTTAGTTGGGTTTGCTAAGAAGGACAGCTGCAAGGAAAAGGTTTAGAGAAAGAAATATAAAAGAACAACTAAGAATTAAGCTAAGAAATAAAACATCAACTAAATTAATGAGCATAGGGACATAAGGACAAAAGAAACAATGAGACCCATGTCACCAATGGTAAGGCTGATATTAGTGAAAGAAAACACCGAGGAGAAAGAGGACTATGAGTCCCTTCTTCCTCCAAGGGAGGGCTCTTGGACCCCCACAAATAAGCTCTTCTTACAACTTTGAAAATGAAAATGGTGAAATAATTCTTTGCTAATCGACTCAAGGGGTGAGATGGATTGCCCAATGCAATGATGTTAGTATACTCTTGATGGGAATAGAGAACTCCTCAAGAGAATAGTGGCATCATAACTTTGCTATGAATTCCTTAAAAAATGAAGTGCATCCATGGCCTTTTTATAACATTTCTTTGAGGTATTGTCCAACTAATTTGTAGTGTGTAAAGAGTCTAATTAGGGCATTTCTAGGTCTTTGACCAGCCACCCAGTCGAATCCAGTCTAGATTTGAGTGTCAAATCAAATTGGAAGATGAACCAAAAGTGGGTGGGAGGCTGACCACTCTCATAAATGCGCCATTTCTCAGGTGCACGACTTTTTGCGACAACAGTCACACATCGTGCACATGTGAGCGATTTCTGCGTTTCTGTTTTGCGCATGTGCACACGCACCCTATGTATTCATAGCGCCCTTTAATTTTGTCACTAGTTGTATAGTTTTTGACCCTTTGGAAATGCTTTTGTGGTAATTTTGGTCCATGGGTGACCTCATAACTGTTTGGCGATGCTGAATTCTTGTAACCATTTGCAAATGAAATTTCAGTGATAACACCAACAATTTCATACGATCCATCTTGGAAGATGGACATTTGAAGTTGGAAAAGATACACACTAGCCAGAATCTTGCAGACATGTTAACAAAGGGAGTAACCAGGGAGAAACTGAGTTCTTGCTCAGTTTCATTTGGTCTTCAAGAATGAAGATGAAGATGATAGATTTTCTAGGTCCAAGAAGGTTCAGATTCTAGCATATACAACAACGGTGGAGTTGTTGAGATCAGTCTCCAAGTGGTAGATTGTTGGTTGTAGAGCCTGATTATCTTCCTGATTCATAGGTCTTTTTTCTTTCAGTTGTGTTTATACCCCATGAAGTATTTACACCCCAGAAGTATGTACACACTTCCACGCGGGGGAGTGCAGAGGGGGGTTACCCCCTCTGTGGGGTCCGGGGGCAAGCGAGCCCCTGAAGGAAAAATTGCCTTGTAAAAGTATATTGTAATTTCATTGTAAATATGGACCGTTCATTATAAGGTCATAGATCTAATGGTAGAAGTTATGTTAGGGTTTTTTTCCCTAAAAGGAAACCCTCTCTTATGAAGGAAATGTATTGCGGGTGTGTATCGTAGCGAATATTGTATTATGAGATAGGAGACTATGAGAGAACGAAGAGGAATTTACAACCGATTTGTTGTAGGTTGTATCCCTTCATATGATGGATAATAATAAAGGAAGGATCTGGAAATTTATTTTGTGGATGTAGCCCACACTGGGTGAACCACGCAAATCTGTGTCTCTATTGTATTGTGTATCTTTTGTGTTTTTTTTCCACATTTGTTTTATTTTATTGCTCCACGGTCCTATTTTTCTAATAGTAATTATTAATAATGCAAAACTAAAAACAAAAGAGTTCAATTATCAAACCCAATACCTCTTGACATAACCAATCATAAGGCACAATACTTGCTAAGGTTTTTCAAATGGGGTAGCAAGCTAAGTGGGCTTGATTGTGGGGAAAACTCCACAGTTAAGCGTGCTTGAGCCAGAGGCATCTTGGGATGGGCGACCACCTGGGAAGTCCTGGTTACTAGGTGCAAGACTCCGAAGTGATGATTGATGCTATACAATTCATTTCATTGGCTTCAATCCCATTTCTTCACCCCTGTGAGCATCACCTGATGTAATGAGTACTAAGTGGACTATTCAAATCATTAGAATTATTGGTCAGTTGCGACTAATACTCATGAATATGGGTCATAGATTAATGACTTACACTACGCAGTTAATCTCGAAAAATAATATCTAATATCTTGCACTGCGGAAGCCCCTATATGCTTAAATAACCAATCATTTTCAGTTCTTTTAGATTACAAAATTTCAAATCATTTATTATAGTAGTAACTCATAGCCCTATCTTTAATTATACCATGGGATTACATAAAGTTAAAATTCCATATTATGGGGCCCATAGGCAACTAGTACAACCTGAACTAATCTCAAAGTTGGTCAATAGAGCATCCTTATTAAAGAGTAGAAGGAGAGTGCATGAAGTTTCTACCCATGGGAACACTATTATAATCTTATATGGAGAAGATGAACTAGAGGACTAGAGGCACCTTTAGGTCATTCTCTCATGGCCTCATCCACAACACATTAAGTTGGTTTGACCATGATATGTATTTGGACTAAATCTCAATACATAAGTCTATTTTTCATGAGAACAATGTTTTATGGTAAATCTATAAAATATCTTCCAACCCAATACCATCCCCTCCCATAAAAAGGTTTTCAAAGATGCTTCCCCATTCACCCATGTGAACACAATATATAAATTTTATCTTAAGGGTAAAGTTTGGGACAAGAGCCTTTGATGGAAAATGGGTTTAAGAGGCTAACCTTCTGGGGTACTGAATAGGTTCGTGGGCAATGGGGCATTATTCTCAGGGAGGATATTTCTTAGATGTCAAAATCAACCCATCAGAGTACTGAACATGGTTGCTGGCAATGGGTTTTGATTTTGATATGCCTAATCTATATTTTCTGTGTGAATGATATACTTGTGTAAATCATTAAGAAGAAGCATGCATGGTTGAGCTAAAGGTTAAATAAAATCCATCTATTTCCATCTGAGAATAACCCTAAGTTGACCTTAAGACCCTATCATCCAATTTATACTATATCTAAGATGTATTATCTTAAGAGTGGGACCATGATCTTAGAAGCATAATATACTCAACTGTGAAATTTATCTTCATACTTGAATGACTGTAAATATTTTCAGAGTGAAAAAGGTTGACTTGTTTCCTATGGGGTTTTCATTTGTTGAGACTTCTAATACTCTTTTATTTTCCTTCCTAAAGGAGAAGAACAAAATACCTACTCTAATTTATACAAGGCTCTATGAACATAAGTGATGCTAATATTTTGATGAATTTTGTTTAATCAAGGAAGTAGAAATATTTACTATAGAAGGAAAAGATGATTATACATTTTTTTTTGTGGGTTATGCTTGAATTATCTCAATCAGTCATAGAGGGGGAATATTCATAAGTGATCTTTGAAAATTGTTCAAATCTAAATTGTCAAAATTTGACATTGGATGTACTTAATTTTATGATCATTTTATTATACGATCTTATGATTTTATCTCTGTGTGGACAGGATTAGCACTCATGGAATTTGTGTCCACAATTCACTAGCAGCTCTCAGATTTATGTTCTTAGCAACTCTTAAATTTGTATCAACAAAATATGGAAACAATTTGTTTTCTTGTAGCTACATGCCACTCAGTCTTAAGAAGTTTGCATGAGAACATGCAAACTGTTGGGTTTTGGGGAGATCTCCAGATCCCTTCCAGATCTGCAGAGTCTCTCTCTAGCATATCCAACATCTTTAGTTCATCTCAACTAGTTTTTTTCATGATCTAATAGATCAACTTCTGTTGTATTCAACTCTCATCATCTTTTGTGCAGATCTCATCAACTTCATTCTCTTGAGTAGATCTCAGCCTTTCTCTGCCTCATCTTCAACTTTCAACAGTCCAAATCATGGTTCCACAGATATTTCGTCCTATTTTGCATAATTTCCACTTCAATGTACATTAGGTAACTTAAGGTAAAACATGTATACATCTCTTTTATTTACTAATAATTTTGAAAACATGATGCATAACCACTATTACCTACTCCACTATATGTTATTACCACTTAAAAAGTACAATCAAAACCACTCAGTAAACCTTCCACTTTCACTCCACCAGTCATAATGAACAATATATTCTGATGATAAGACCAAGTAATGAAAAGGAAATATGTGGTATACAAATACAAAGAAACATCTATAGTGTCTTCTCTTCATACATAATAAAGCATTCTTTAGTCGTCTCAAAGAGGATGAAGTCATTTTTTCCTATCCAAATAAAGAACCACAAAGTAAATATTGTTTTTAACATTGATGTCCAAGTTCATATGACCACCATCACCAACATTTTATAAACCATTCTCCACATGCACACAATTCACCATCACTCTGATACCCCATCCACTACTTGTCTTCCATTTTTATGATAATTTTTTTTCTCTTTTTAAAATTCAATCCATGATAGTTTCCAAAGTGTCACTCCACAAGAACCAACACCTATACAAAATAAACCATGTCACAAATATCTTTAAGCAGAGTATCATAAGTCCTTCACCTTGTTTGCATGAGGACATGCAAATCCTTGGGTTTGGGGGTGTGTTGGGCTCCATCTTTGTCATATTTTCTGCCATACAAATACACTCATAATTATACCTTCTCCCCTTTTTCATCCATAATATATCCCTAATTACACCATAAACCTCCATTATCTCTTGTTGTTCATCCTATGTGGTTAATACATAATTTTCCATACTTTTAGTGATTAAAAGGATGATTATACAATAGTTTTGTTGATGATGGTTTAATCCTATATTTCTATGTCCAAAAAATATGTTCCCTCACTGGGATTCATTCAGTACCCACACTGGAGGTCATCCAATACTCACACTCCAATTCATTCGGTACCAGAAGGTTCTACAGTCATCGGATACGTGCACAGTCATCTGGTACTCACACTCCATGTCATCAATTACCCACACTCCATGTCATCCGATACTCACACTCCATATCATATGGTACTCACAAATCCACTCATCCGGTACTAGAATGTTCCATAAACCATCCGGTACCAGAATGTTCCAGGTCATCCAATACCAGCATCAACAACTGTCTAATACTGGATTATAGTAAAAAAATTGGCATGCTTCTAGAGGAAAATCGGGGACATGGGTTTTGTCCAGATTTTTTTTTACATGGGGACACATGCATCAGAATTCACCCATATCACACGTGTGGACCTCCATCTTAGGGGGAATGATTATGCAAAAATTAGTAAAAATCTCAAACTACCAACTTGCACCTCGATTTCCATGCAACTAGTATAATATATAGAAATTATAAGATATGGGTTTTGTATATAATGTGGAAAATTGAGTAAGACATGGAATCTTTTTCAAAATGTTGATTAGTTTGGAAGATATGGGTGGATCCCTAACTCAAATCTGCCCAAATTACAATAAAACCCAGATTTTTGTGATTTAATTCCAAAAAAAATAAATTTGAAATATGAGCATTGAGATTCGGTCCCATCCACTCCACAATGATTATTCATGTATAAATAAGCCTCATAGGGATGTGAGAGGATCCATTAGTTTCATGAAGATTTTGTAAATGAGATATTTATTCTTGTGAGAAAGCTTTAAGGAGTTTTTAGCCATGTAGAAACAAAGTTTTTGATCTCAATGAAGAATTGATTGTTGCTGCCACATTAAACATCCTTCTAGATTGATATGAGTCCTTCTTAGCAGCACTTAACTCCTGGGAAGGGCCCCTCAGTGAGGGTAAGTGTTGCCATACTATATTTATTTTGTACATTAGTATTGTGTTGTTTGTTTACAAAAAATTCAATTTTGGTTTTGATTATTGATTGGATGCATTTCAATTCTGTCATTTACATTAGTTTTGGTAATTCAAACTCATATTTCATTTTATCCTTCATTTGTGTGCACCAATCCCCTAGATATATGTTATTTGCATTAGTTGTTTCCAATACTCTTTTTTCTACAATTCATTCTCATTGCATTTCAATTCATTTCCAAACCTTCTTCCCACATGTGCATTTTATCTTTTCCCCAGAAATCAATTGGGATAATACTCCTCAAGATCACATTCATATGATCAATTTTCATATTCACTACCACCCATTTTCATTAACAAACACATACCTTTTGCAACTTCTCTACTTATCTAGATTCAGTTCATACACAGAGATCAATTGTAGAAGGTATTGTTCGCCCTCCAATTATTCATATTCCACTTGCAATTCTTCCCACAAACACTCTGCCACACCCATGATTTCTTTCCACACATTCACCCTTTGTTTCAAATCTATTCCATTCCGTCATATGAATATACCCATCATGCATTATATCTATTCCATTACATAATCATATCTCCATTCCATCTCATTTCCATTTTGCTATTGTTTACTTCTATCGAGATTGATTAATTGATTAATACCTTATCATATACACAATCTTTTGAATGCAGAAAATAAGCAAGTATCACTCTTTATTACTTATTTTTGGCCTAAAACTTAGTTAGATTCAAAAGGTGTTGTTCTTTGTATGCAAGTCTTTCAGAGAAGAAAATGAGTAAGCTTGTATTCTCATTCATTTCTTCTAAATTCCCATTGTATTAAATATCCATTACTCGTGTGCAATTGATTAACTCTTTATTTCTTTATGATTGGTGTATACATTTAAAAGGGTGATTTTGAGTCTAAGTGAATCTTAGGTTTTGATTGAGTTTGATGATTTTGAGTTTCCCACACTTATTCTTTATTTACCATACCTTTGGATTCCTTGCACTTTAATTTCACATAGCTTCAATCACCAACAGACAGATTAGAGGTCTAACTCGTGAGATATGGCCTTCCCACATTGGAATTCTTCCCAAGGTGTTAGTTTATTTCCTTTCAATTGAATTCATTTCCATTTTCTTATTTATTTTATTGCATTTAAGTGTTGATCCACTATAGGAAATAATCATTGAACGAAAAAAACTTAAGTAAGTTACTCATGATTAATCACACAAACAATACCCTGAGTGCATCAAAGGTTGTGATATAAGCCTTTATAGAACTGTTGGGCCCTTCATTTTTGGGAAATAATTGCGCAAGTTTTGATTAAGCATGAGTTGCGCAAACTTCATCAGAGGCTGAAAGAAAATAATAATAGAAAGAAGTTGCAAGAGCTAGCACAACACCAGCTCAGCAAAAAACAGTTGCAATAGAACAAGAAAGCGAGCAAGCTGAATAGAAAGACATAACCCAACTATATATAGGGCTGAATATAATTGTAAGAAGGTTGGAGTCGAGTTGGTATATCAGGCTGTTGTTATTGTTCAACCAATCTGTCGGTTGGTTGAGATTCAAGTTGATTTATTGGGCTACTATCGTGTTTATCAGAGTCATCCAAGATTTTGGGATTAGCTATTAAAACTTGATGTAAGAGACAACCCAGAGTCTGTACTAAACATTTATATGTAGTTCTGAGCCTGTAATGAAGGAAAGATTTAGAAGCTAATATGATGGAGAACCAAATTTTCAAAATATTATGTGTCTTTGTATGTTTACTTATGCATTACATTGTTCCTTTATGATTATGAGTTCTGTCTGATGGTTCTATGGTTGATCACTATTCATAACATAAGTAGGTTCAATTATTGCGGTTAGATATTCCAGATCTGATGTTGCCTCTTGCGCAAGAACAAGAATGAGTTCGGAACAATCTATGGATCCTCCTTAGTATTTTCCCTACCCTTCCCTATCTATCTGTCTCAGCAGTGCTTTGTGTGAGACTTATTCTCTTTGGAGGAGATGAAAATTCCAGTGCTCTAGACTACACAATACCTTTTGTTGGTAATCCGAGAAGGACCCTGGTCTGACCAAATTCACACCAACAAAATGGTTCCATTGTCGGGATGTGCAAAAAAAGGGAACCTGTAGGAAGAATGATACCACCGATCCACAGATCTGGCATCGATCAATGGTGGGAAAGAAACTATGATGCCTTCATATGGAAAGAAGCAGAACTAAGAAGAAAAATAGTGGGAACTACTAGGGAAGCGATATTTTACTCAGAAAGATCAAGTGACCAGTACGAGATTTTCTGGGTTAAATTCCTAGAAGAATTTTTTCACTGGATCAAGAGACTCCAAGAAGCTCTAGAGTTCTAGGGTCGGATTGAGAAGATCTGTGCATGGGATACTGACAAGTTAGCAACACTCCACAGGCTGGATTTCCCAGTCACATGAGCCGTGGATTTTTGGGTTAGCACCACGATAGAAGGATACATAATTGAATTGGCCGCTGAGAACCACTAGTCCTTCTCGCGAGCAGAGGAAATTTTCAAGAAAGGTGCAAGGGGAAGACTGTTAAGAGAGATCCCCCTATGGATTAAGACTTTCTTGGTAGAAGAAGGGATGTCGAGTATATCCCCGACCCAGATGGCAACGTAAACACCCTCGCTTGGGGTAGGGTGAGACAGGGTGAAAAGTCATAGCATGAGAGAGGGAAAAGGTTCTTTGATAAATGGGGGGGGAACAACAAGAAATAGAATCGAGATATGAGCGAGTGTTACACCTCAAAATTACTCACTTTGATAGTGTCGCAAGTGTCGCCATTACAAGTGTCGTCTTACAGGATCTATCCGGGAGCTCAGGATCGAAGCTTAGCCAGGACTTTGCAAGGACAAACGTCGCTAACAAGGTACATACATTTCTCCTTCTCTTTCATTCATTAGCTTGATTAGATATAAAAGGAAGTCAGTGTCCATGTTAAGCACTTTTCTGTCTTGGTCTTATGAGTCTAGAGACCAAGAGGGAATCCACTTGTCTACAGGGGGATTCACCTACAACAATGAGCCTTAAAGAGAGCCACCATAGTTGAAAAGTGGTGGCGTGACAAGATCAAGAAAGTCGCAAGACAATCTGAAAAGCTGAGGAAAGAAGAAGGATCTGGAGAAATAGAGGAAAGACAGATGGAAGAACTGCAGAGAATGAAAAGACAGGAACGACTGGCCAGTCAAAGATTGAACGAGAGAGAAGCAAGAAGAGAAAGAAGTCCCCAGGAGGTGGGATGAGAAAGAGGAACCATGGACATAAGAGAAGAGGAACTCGTCATGAATCTTGGAGGAGAAAGAGAAGATTTATCCCCGATGACAGGAGAAATTGGGAATCTGGCAAAAGAGATCGCCCCAGTGGAAGCTAACGAGATCCCCCAGATCAAAGAAAACTTCCTCGAAGCTAGTGGTGCCAGCCCCGAATCACCCATACCCCAAGTGCCTCCTATACAAGTAGTAAGTTCGACACTACCTTCTCGTGCAAGTTCTGTTCCAGTACAATTAGCTAACCAGTCACAACCAGGAAGTGCGAATATAGGGAGAATATTGGGATCCCCTGGTAGATCGCAAGTAGGGTCGTTAGGGTTCATATTGATAAGAACAACAGGATCAACAATGGCCAACCATTTGAGAGACTCGATTGCTAGATACCCATAATTTTTGGGTAAGGGAGACAAAGATGTTGAACAACACTAGTTCTTGTGTGAAGAAATCTGGAGATCTCGAGGGACTCCAGATGCAAATAAGCTGGTAGAGTTCCAGACTACCTTGAGAGGTTGCGCTCTCAAGTGGTACATGAAGACCATTGAACCAGGTGTGCCAGGCATGCAAGGTCAAGTGTTCACACTTGACCAAGTACAGACAAGGTTCATAGAAGAATTCAAATTGCCTCAGTCAGAACAACAAGCTCTATCTGAGTTGCGTGAAATCCAGTAGAGGGAAGACGAATCAGCCTGGGAATACAATCAAAATTTTAAAGATGCCATAGGGAGGTTGTCACTTCCAATCCATAAAGAGAATCAAAGGGAGTGGTACATTCAGGGACTGCTTCCCGTGACTCAGATTCCGCTAATGCAACAATGGATAGCCACATTGATAGACGCCTTGGAACAATCAATGAATATTGAAGCCATGGATTGATACCCTAGGAGATTGAGAGTAACCCGAACCCCAGTAGATGTGAATTTAGCGCAACTAAAAGGGAATATATCAACACTTACAGAAAATATTCAGGAGCTGATGATACCTAGACTAGGACGACCACAGGTTTGGTGCATTGGATGCTATATGGAAGGTCATTTGGGGACCGAATGTCTATGAATGAGAGGAATGGGACATCCTCAGAACTTGATGATAACCCCACCAGGACCTATAGGAGGATTTGCGCAAGTGTCAACGAACCCACCATTCCACCATCCCACCCCATATCATGCTTTCCTAGGAGGACAAGCAACACCAATAGCGGAATATTGTGAGATTTTCCGAATCCACGGGCATGGACCAAGACAGTTCTCCATCATGTAGAAATATTTGACATTACCAAACACAGTACACTGTGATTTCTACACATCCACCATGCATACCACTAATCAAAGTAGAGCATTGGATGCTCTTGCAGACAGTCTAGATCGAACAACATTCAGGGTGAATGAAAACCCTCAGGGACCAGGAAGAGGTTGAGGAGGTGGAGCTGGAGAAGACTTCAGAGGAGGAAGAACTAGAGGAAGAGGACCGAGAAAATGTTACAACTGTGATGAACAGGGTCACTTGGCTAGAGATTGTCCTCATCTAAGGTGACCATGGTGCTCTCATTGTAGAACCAATGAACACGCAACCCAAGACTGCCTAGATATAATTGCAAAGTGGGAAGAAAGGGTGCAGAAGAGAGGAACTAAACTCATCATTTTAGAGATCAAGAGGATATCTAAGGGATAATGGCCCAACCTTAATATCGTTACTTGAGGAGGAGCGAAGACAAAAGCTGATGATGATACTCTACCTCAGATTAAGAAAGAAGCACCTAAAGAAGACAGGTATGACCCCCTAAAGCAAAAACTATTCTTTAAATATGCCATAGAAGTATTCTTGAATATTCCAAACCATGAAATGTAAGATAACCCCCCTCAACCGATTGTATACCCTAAAACAGTGCAAGTCCCTACTTCACCCCCTGCACCCAGAAACCCTGTAGTCGTACCAAGACAACATAAACAACATCAAAACATAGTTGACCTCTGGTTTCAACTATTATCTGACATTTTGGGGAATGATCAACTAACAAAGAAGTTGCGCAATGCACTATACCTAGTCCTAGGAAATGAAGAAAACTCAGAAGCAAGGATTTAGGTTAAACTTCTTGAGAAGAGTACTCAGAGAGTCCAATGAAGAAAAGTAAGAACCAAAAAAGAATTCTGAATGGTATCCCAGTTAGATGAGTTTGAAATTAAGGATGTCATGTTAGACCTAGGGTCAGATGTGAACATTCTTCCCAAGAAGACCTGGGAAGCCTTAGGAAAACTGAGACTGACATATTCCCCAATTCAGTTAAGAATGGAAAAGCAATACTATATCTTTCCCATAGGAAGACTGGAGAATGTGGAAATTGATGTAGCAGGAGTAAAAACAGTGGTTGAATTTGAAGTCATTGAGATCATGGGAGACAAGGACCCCTACCCTACACTACTCATAATCTATTGGTCATATGACAATTATGCAGTAATTGAATTAAAGAAAGATATCATAACTTTTGAAGTTGATGAAATCAAGGTAGTTCAACCTTTGGATCCATATGTAGGACCGAGTTACACAGAACCAATAGAAAATAATATGGAAGGAGAAGACCTAGACCAGTTATACACTGTAACAGCTGGGACAAGAAATGACTACATAAACCCCATTGTGGATGGATCAGTGAGCTAGTGAAGTATACAGTCATCAGATGAAGATTCAGAACTGGCTTTTGATAGTTGGCAACAAGGTTTAGATCAAATATTCTCAAGAATATGCACAACTATCATAATGACTAGATGGGTTGGGACCGAAGTCAGAGAACACCTAGTATACGATGGCACCTCAGATCTAGACAATTTTTTGTAGAATATGGAAGAAACTATAGGAGAATATCAAAGAATCTCGGTACTAGATATAGCTTTCCAGAACACCTCTGCCAGATGGTGGTCCACTCATAAATATGCACTCAGAACTTGGGATGAGGTGAAGCAAGATATCAAGTACAAGTTTTGGAACAAGGATAAGTTAGAACCAGAAATGCAGAAGGATCTCCCCGTCACACAACTGTTCAATGGAAAATCAGACCCCATGATACACATTCAATAGTGCATGGCACGGTGGCAAGCTGCGGGGATACCCTCTCACTTCTGGGTTCAGGTATTCCCCCGTTCTCTAGGCCCAATATTGAGAGCTTGGTTTATACAGCAGGAAACCAGAGGACAAACCTGTGATTGGCAGATACTGGCAGCTCAATTTCGCAAAGACTTCTCATTCACAAGTAAGTACCTTGAGCTTGAATTAGTCCTACAAAATATTAAAGAAATTATTTTTTCAACCAATAGTGATAACAGATCAGACTTTGTAGTGTGCCCCAAGCATACCCAGGAACTTCAAAATAGGCTCCACTTACCCTTGATCGAAAATCCTATAGAATGTTATCAGATTAGCAAAGCTTCAGAAAGCCTAGACGAATTAGAAGAACTGAGAAACCTAGCCATCAAAGAGACCGAGGGGAACAGAGAAATCCAAAACATCATACCTTTCCAGACTGACAGTTCCTACAATCACCCATTGAAATTACAAAAACTTAACATAGGGACCGAAGAGCACCCCAAAATAGCTTTAGTAGGAGACTACTAGGATGAGCAAACTAGTCAGGAAATACAGAGTTTACTGCGCGAATATGAGGATTTGTTCCCAAAGACCTTTTCAGAATTGAAGGGAATCAAAGGAGTTATGGGAGAAGTGAAGATTGAGTTAAAACCTATATCCAAGCCTGTCAGACATAGGCCATATCATCTTAACCGAAGAGTAAAAGAGAAAGTCAAAAAGAAGATTGAAAATATGTTAGAAGCAGACCTCATTTTTCTGGTAGAAGAAGAAGAATGGGTTAGCCCAATAGTCATCCAAAGAAAGAAATATACTAAGGATATTAGAGTCTATGTGGACTACAAAAGACTCAATTCTACTTGTGTGAATGATCCTTTCCCAACACCCTTTACCGATGAGGTTTTAGAATAGTTTGCGGGGAAGGAAGCATACTCATTTACAGATGTATTTTCAGAGTACCATCAAGTTAGGATTTCTGAAGAGGACAAGAGAAAGACCACTTTCATTACCGAATGGGAATCATTTGCATACAACATGATTCCATTTGGTTTAAAGAATGCCCCTGCAATTTTCTCTAGGATTGTGATAGCAGCCTTTAAAGAATTCATTCACAAATTTATATAAGTCTATATGGATGATTGGACAATATATAGTCTTCTTAAGGAACATGTAGCAGTTCTAAGACTAATGTTTTACAAATGTCGAGAGTTACAAGTCTCATTAAATCTCAGGAAGTGTATCTTCTGTGTGCCACATGGAAATTTTTTGGGCCACATAGTCTTCCGATAATGAGTATTGGTAGACCGAGCTAAAGTTTCTACAATTGCGCATATGATGCCACCTACGAGCATTAAACAGTTGTTCTCCACAGTAGGACATACATGATACTATCGTAGGTTCATTCAGAGGTATGCTAACATTACTGCACCTTTGGAAAACCTCCTGAAAGAGGCTAAAACATTCCAATGGACTCCCGAATGTGACAAATAATTTGAGACACTTAAGGAGAAGCTCATTACAACACCGATCCTGATATTCCCAAATTGGGATAAAGAATTTCATGTCCATGTAGATTCTTTAGGAATTTCTTTAGGAGCTATCTTAGTGCATCCTAGAGATGGAGCTATGGATCACCCTATCTACTTTGCGAGTCGAAAGCTATTGCAAGAAGAGCGCAAGTACACAATGACAGAATGAGAAGGATTAGCAATGATCTACGCTTTACATAAATTTAAACATTATCTGTTAGGATCTCCTTTCAAATTCTTTACTAATCATTCAACATTAAAATACATAGTTAACAAACCTGTATTGGAAGGAAGAATTTGCAGATGGCTGCTGTTATTTCAGGAATTTTCCTTTGTAGTCATCATCAAGCCAGGACGATGCAATGTCGGACCCGACCATCTATCTAGACTAGATTCAGGAGAAAGTGGCGGAGCAGTGGATGACTAGCTCCCAGATGAAGACTTGTTCAGAATCGAGGCCATACCAAAATATCTAGAGGATATAACAATCTTTCTCAATACAAGAGCTTATGCAAAAACATATTCCGCAACCCAGAAACGCCATATGGTCATCAGAGCAGCAGATTATTAGTTGATCGCCAGGAAATTGTATAAAATAGGACTAGACAACATCCTCAAATGATGTATCCTAGATCATGAAAGGCCGACTATACTTTGGGAATGCCAAGGTGGAATTGCAGGAGGACATGTAGGAGGAAATGCAACAACACATAAAGTTCTATAGGCAGGACTGTGGTGGGCAACACTTTTCAAAGATGAAAAGGAATATGCTAGATCATGTAATGTTTGTCAAAGAGTTGGAAAGCCATCACGCCGAGATGAACTTCCATTACAACCCGTTAGAGTGGTACAGGCATTTGAGAAATGGGCAGTTGACTTCATTGTGCCAATCAACCCCATAGCTAAACATTTGAAGGAAAGGTACATCATTACCACAACTGACTACCTTACTTGTTGGGAAGAGGTAGTAGTGGTATAAGACTATTCGACAGATACTTCTGCCAGGTTCATTTTTGAGAATATCATTACCCGCTTTGGATGTCCCAAAAGCCTAATTAGTGATCAAGGTACTCATTTCATTAGAAGAACCATAACAACACTTACAACAAAATTTATGATTCAACATCATAAGAGCAGTCCATACCACCCACAGGCCAATGGAATAGTCGAAGCCTTCAACAAATTCCTAGAAAAAGGACTAACAAAGGTCTGTTGCGCAAATTGAGAGGACTGGGATGATAGAGTTCCAGCGGTACTATGGGCCTACAGGAAGACCTCAAAGAAACTCCATTGATACGCACCGTTCCATATTTTCTATGGAAAAGAGGTAGTAGTGCCCGTAGAGTTCATCACTCCAAGTTTGTATATTGCGCAAGCCACACACATGACAGACGAAGAATCAGTGGCGCAGAGACTTGTGGAGCTACAAGAACTCAAAGAAACTAGATTTCTAGCAGACTTCCATCAGTCAGTTGAAAAGGAAAGACAAAAATCTTGGCACGAACGACACATTAAGACCAAGGAATTTACACAGGGGGACAAGGTGTTACTCTACGACAACCGATACCAGAAGCATCCTGGAAAGTTGTGTATGCACTGGTTGGGACCCTTCATAGTTGCGGAGATCCAACCATCAGGAGCAATACAACTCGTGCAACTAGATGGTGTGCTATGACCGGGATGGGTGAATGACACTCACCTGAAGCCCCACCTATATCAAAATTGGGAAGAATGACAATTGCTCCAATCCGATGGAGTTTGTACAATTTTTATATTTGAGTTTCAATTTTTTTTGAAGTTTTGTAAACTCAGCTAATAAAGTCCATGTGCACAACATTGCGCCATAACACATAGTTCATTTGTTTTGTTTAAGTGTTGGGTGATATAGAGCTGACGACTCAACAGTACAGAACCTGAAGCATGAGAAATTCCACTTAATGACAGTCATTAAAAATGACGGGGATAACCTTTGTGGTCGGAGGAGCCATGAATCCCAATCCAATCTGAGTTAAAGGTCACACACACCGAGTCCAATCACACCCTTTATTGCCATAACAATACCTTGAATTTCGCCTGTTAAGCCATACAACTGCATTATGCCAAGATTCCATCAAAGTTTGTGCTAGGATACCCTCCAGAAATGGAATGGTCTCAATTCAACCACGTCCCCATTCCACCCAAATGGAGTAAATACCAAAATCCCCCATTCAGATTTACGTTGATTAAACCATCCCGCAGGACAACTCACACCCTATTGCATCGATACGGTCATGATGAGGAGTAGTTATTGCTAAAAATCACCTATTAAGCCAGCCATAAGAATCTCAGAACTCAATCGAGAAAGTAATATTTCTAAAATAAGCATAGCTATTTCCGAACTCACCCGTGCATACTAGTTAGGACCATTGCCAAAACTGCAAAAAGAGACTTAGTTCTAAAACGACCACAGAAGTGCTCATGCCAAGAGCCACAAAAAGTCGGAGCACCATGCCTAAATAAGAAGTACCAAACGATCTCTGCGACCCCCGGGTCGAGATTATAGGTGATATCAAAGGGAAGATAGAACAGGTCAAGCTACTCAACCTTGACCTCATGGATTCAACCCTATTTCCATAGATTCACCTAGACATTTTCTGGTAGCTAATGCCGGATGGAACAAGAGATATGCACTTTATACCGAAAAAGGAGTTCATCAACCTATTCAACTCCACCATCATGAACCTGAGAGACTTACTAGTCTTTTGCACCACAGGCGAAATTGCATGCTGCACGAATTTCTTGATAAGAAGAGTGCACGACAGAAGCCTATGGTTGGATAAGAGATATCCACTCCATGCACAAGATATCCAAAAAATTACTGGACTAGCCTCTAAAGGAGAGGATGTGTCAAAGGGATTTCAGGGACCCGACAAGCATGGGAAGAAGAAAAGAAAGCTCAACCTTTACGAGAATTTCAATACCAAGAGAGGAGGACACACAACAGTCATCGAGCCAATACTGCCTGAAATAGTCCAGAATGGCTGCTATGTCATAGCCAACAAATTTATGAGGTCCTATTATAAGGGAGAATGCACTTTAGATGCCCTATCAGTCGTCGACTTCTGCACATAGGGAGCAATATTCAATTGGTGTAGCTTCTTGCTGGAGGAACTACTCAAATATTGTGAGGAGGCAGAGGAGAAAGGAGGCACCTTTACTTATGGATACTTTCTTGTGGCATTCACGATGCTCAAATGGAAGTCACTAGTGGGAAGACAACTCACAATACTAGATAAAGGGTGCCTGGCGAAAATGTTTGAGCCATGGCAAGACAGACTAGACTCAGAGAACACAACACTCAAAAACGCAACATTCACCAAATGGTATAATGATATGATAGATGCAACACAATGGCCACACATCCCATAGGAGATCCTCAATAACAACACGAAGAATATTGCATTCAGCATGAACTGACACAACACATTCGTCTTGCCAAGGCATCCCAGCAGGGAACATTTTCACACACCGATGCTACCATTCTATTTGGATGAGGACGCCTTAGATAAATAAGTCATGTCATGGCCATGAGTCAAACAAGGCCAGCAAAAATCAAGAATGAACTACATTTTTCCTGCCAAGATGCTTAAGAAAAAAGACAAGGAAGCAGGAGAGGGACCGAGCTCAGGCCTCGAGACAAAGAAGAAAGATGCTTCGACAGACACAGAATCAGAAGAGGAAGAAGAAACACTGCAGCTGGAGCAGAGGAAAAGGCTTCCCCCTGACATTTTCTAGCCAATGCCGTGCTATCAGGTGCGCAGGTCAACCAGATGCTGGGCGCTATGCTTGCCATCGAACCGACGGGGAAAAGCTCTAGAACGGGGGTCTCACAGAAAAAACCCTGAACCCATAACCCCTTGCATATTTCGTTCCCTGGACCCGCGCCATGACCAAAGCCACCACTATCATTGACATCCAAGATGACCCGGACCCTGAAACAATTCCTCCTACAATCATCATTGAGCAACCCCCACCACTCCAATTACCAAACCCCCTCACCGCCATCCCATATCATACCACAGAATTAGAGATGATGCATCTCGACCACCCAAATACAGAGGAATGATGAACCCCATAGAAAAATATAGAATCCCCTAGGCCCAATTCAAAAATCCCTGACCTGGACCCTAAAGCATCGGAGAATCCCATGATGATGGATGTCCCGAGTCCGAACACCCAGGAACAAAAACCTGAGTTGAAAACACATGAAGAAGCCGCTAGAACCAGAGAAGAGATGGAACTCGACCACAACCTACAAATCCCCTCACCAACCAAGGGTGAGGATGCCCCAAAAATCACGACGCATGATGCAGAAGCACTGGAAGACACAGAGATACTAGATACGCACAATGATCCAGAATCAACAACAGAACCAGATACGACCGCAATGTAAGTGTAGATGGTGCAAGTTCTCCAGAACCCCCAACAATGTGCACAATTGATGCAGCTCTGCATAACCAGAACCGAGGTTATGACGCTCTTACCTGCAGACCTAAGATTAAGGATTGCACCAGAACCTTCCACAAAGGACGAGGTAGAAACTCACTCATACCATTCAATAGGCAATGGATTCCCACTCCAGTGGCGAGCACCCACTGATGCCGCTCCATCATCTACAGATCTGGTACAGTGGCCAACATCACAGTTGTTCGGACTAATCAGAGCCTCTACAGACCAACTAGAGAAAAGGCTCCAGGATGCTGAGAGCTCAGCTGAGCTCGCCAGGAAATAACAACTATATGCACAAACATGTAGAATGGAGGAAAAATGTGACGGAATCCTCTCCCTGTGCAAACTAGAAAAGGTGCGAGAAAAAATTTCAGAAGCCTGGCCGAAGATTCGGAAGGTTGCGCCCGACCTACCTGAAACTAGCGAAATAAGTGAACCAGAACAATAGATCGAGATGTTACAAGAGGCACAGACACATCTCGCTACACACATAGATTAGATGCAAGAAAAGCTACAACAAGTCCAACAGGAAGAAGAAAAATAGCCTCGGTAGCTACAGGACCAAATGGAGAGGAAAATACTGCAAGGAAACAATGACCGAGCGACACTACATAAGAGAACAACGAACTGCACCAGAATATTCAAGGAAGTCAGTGATTGGATGGGGATCATTGCTCGATGGAATAAAGTCGTGGAGGAGGTGTGCACCAAGATTCAGGTGCTCAACGAGGAAGTTGCGGTCAAAATGGACCCCATAGAGAAACAACAAAAGTTTGATCAAATCCAACAGGCTGACAACTAACTCAATTCACTCTATGAAGCACAATCCATAGCCAAGAAAGAGCTGCGCGATTTTCGACCGATAATTCAAACCACCTATATGAAAATTCTCCAGGTCAACACAATAGCATACTTTGAATGGAACTCGTTGGTTGCAGCCAAGCCAAAGGAATACAACAAAGAGAAGACCCAATAGTTCCTGGCAGAACCATCACTCCTCACCAGGAAATGGCAGGACAAACTTGAAATCTTTCACGGAATATAGCATAGAGCATTAGAGCTAGTTCCAGAATTGGGCTCTTCCTTTGAGGAGGTAAAGGAAGAAAAGGCACAAACAGAAGATCCCAAAGAAGAAGAAAATCCGGATAAGGGAAAGCAACAATTTCTCCTAGAAAATGTGAAGGAACCAAGTACTTGACTCGAGGACGAGTCAAGGATTGTGGTTGGAGCCTGTTGGGCCCTTAGTTTTTGGGAAAGAATTGTGAAAGTTTTGATTAAGCATGAGTAGTGCAAACTTCATCATAGGCTGAAAGAAAAGAATAATAGAAAGAAGTTGTGGGAGCTAGCACAACACCAGCTAAGCAACAAATAGTTGCAACATAACAAGAAAGCGAGCAAGCTGAACAAAAAGACATAACCCAACTATATATAAGGCTGAATATAATTGTAAGAAGGTTGGAGTCGAGTTGATATATCAGGCTGTTGTTATTGTTCAACCAATCCATAGATTGGTTGAGAGTCAAGTTGATGTATTGGGCTACTACCATGTTTATTAGAGTCATCCAAGGTTTTGGGATTAGCTATTGAAACTCGATGTAAGAGACAACCCAGAGTCTGTATTGAACATTTCTATGTAGTTATGAGTCTATAATGAAGGAAAGATTCAGAAGCTAATATGAAGGAGAACCAAATTTTCAAAATATGATGTGTATTTGTATGTTTACTTATGCATTACATTGTTCCTTTATGATTATGAGTTCTTTCTGATGGTTTTATGGTTGATCGTTGTTCATAACGTAAGTAGGTTCAATTCTTACGGTTAGATATTCTAGATCTGATGTTGCCTCTTACGCAAGAAAAGGAATGAGTTCCGAACGATCTATGGATCCTCCTTAGTATTTTACCTACCCTTCCCTATCTATATGTCTCAACAACGCTTCGGGTGAGACTTCTTCTCTTCGAAGGAGATGAAAATGCCAGTGCTCTAGACTACATGGTACCTTTTGTTGGTAACCTGAGAAGGACCCTGGTCTGACCAATATCTTCTACGTCCTAGTGATGAATCGTTAGTGTTAATTTCTTCTAGTGTGGGTTTGAAGATTGTTTTACCGGCTTTATATTAGGCTAGACTAGAATCTAATCCCGTGTTTCCTACTCCTGTACCTCGAAGCTTATGAGCCCCGATTGATAATTTAATGTGGGAATTAATAATGCATATATTTAGCCCCACACCTATATTTATTTGTATTTCAATTTCCTTCTTGAGGTGCATTCCATTTTTTTTTTCCAATCTGAGTTTAGACAGTTCAGACTACATTTCGTCCATATTTCTTTCCATCTCCTCCAAGGAAATCTTCTGATTTTTAGTATTTAATGTAGAAGACTTATATTATTCTTTTTTCTTTACCTTATCTGATCTCTTCTTCAATTGTTCTGATGCTAGAATGTTGGATTCGAATTCAAGAGAAGAACCTTGCATATAAACTAGAGTGGCTGATCTTCTTTCTCTAAGAAGAAAACAAAAATCAACATCAAAGGCATTACCATAAGTGACCTTTTCTAACCTTTCATTTGGCATGATATCATCTGGTATTTTCTAGTACATCTGATTGAATCTATGAGAATATTCAAAGACAGATTCACCATTCTTTCTTCGGAGATTGCTGAATTCTGTCATGTAATACAAATCATCTTTCTTGTCTCCCCACTTTCTCAAGAAGGTAGCATCAAGGTTTGTGATGGTGGTAATAGAGTTATCTCTAAGGTTCCTAAACCACTTCCTCACTTCTCCATCTAAACTTTGAACAAAAAGCCTCATCCACACATTATCATAATCCACTTGGAAATTGTTAGCAAAGGAACAAGAAGTAGTTAAATACTCCTCTACAGTTGTTTCCCCTTCATTGTCAAACCTTGGAAGGTAGTTCATGTAATCAATTTTTGGGAGAGAATGAATATTATTTGGCGATACCAAAGTTGCATATCTGGCAGCCCTGATAACATCCATTGGATTGGGAGGTGTTGCACTAGCCATTTTTTGACCACCTAAAGGTTTATTTGTATGTGGAGACTGTGGTGATTTAGGTGATAAGGACTTATGGATTTTCACCAATTGAATCTTAGGAGAGGATTGGAGAATTTCTTCAACAATTTTTTCAGTAGCAAGGATATTAACTTGGAGGCTAATATTGGGTTTATCTTCTTGAATTTCTTCAAGGATTAAGATATTTTATAAGGGAGGGTACTCTATTTCTCCAGGGAATTCAAAGATTTCCTCAGATTTATATCTACTCTTAGGATAGGGTGTATAAAAGGATTCTATTTCTACAAATTGCTCTTTCCTCGAGGTGGATTCTTCAAAAGGAGGTAAAATAAATAGTTTTTCAGATCCCATTTTTTTAAGAGATTTGGATTGTTTCAGGATCTTCTCAAGGTCTGAAACAACAAGCACATATGGAGATTCTGGATGGGATATAATGCCCTTTCTCTTTGGAGCTAGAGTTTCTAATGTGGAGTCACCCGATGAAAAGATATTGCAGTCAACTTGTGCCTAGTTATAGTTTCACCATCTACAACTAGATCTATAAACTTCTATCATTTTACCCAGGGAAGGTCTCATTATTTCCCTCCCTGACAACGACACCAAAATATGTTAGCGCTAGAAGTCAACTCAAGACTGCTATTGAGTTAATCCTATCACACTTTTTTTCAAAATGTTCTATAACGGTTTTAAGATGGATAAATCCTTGCTTGATTTGAAAGAGAATAATGATCAGATATGTTAAAACCAGTTACCTAAGTGAAACAAGTCAGGCAAACAAAAATGAAGGCTAGAGATTTAAGAGTTAAGTGATGTAATGGATAGAAAGGGAAAAACAAAGACTGATAAATACACCAATTAAAAATATTGTCTTTAATGTCTTTATGCAATAGAGGATTTTTTTTTATCTAGAATTCATTCTAAATAAGATTTAAGGAGAAAACACAAATGTGGCAAAGATTACTAAAATTTGTTACAGAAACCTTCTCAACACAAAATCATTTGTCATAACCTTGTATAACTTCAACTAAGTTTTCAAAGAAAAATGTGAATATGATAAACAAAGAAATCTAACATACTAACCACCAATTTCATTAGCAATTGAAGTATTTACATAGGCAAGATAGATCAAACAATTTTAACAATGCAATATCAAGCCAAAAATAGGGATTCAACCCTTTCTTCTTCTACATCATTTGATATATATTGTTTTGAATTAGTTACATGTACTTATGGTCGATACTGACTATCAGGGACAACTCAAAAGCAATCCCTACAAAAACTCAAAATGAATTTTAGCCTTTGACTGCTGATATACAAAAGAATAACAATTTTACAAAAAAACCTTCTAGGATCAAGGAAACAACCTTGCATAAAACACTCTTTTCTTGACTTTTTCTCCATTCAAATGATAACACTAAAATGTCCTTTTAATCCTTATGATATATATCTGATCTTCAAAGATCCATACAAATCTAGCCTTTGACAACTCAATCCTGGTGCCCAATATGCATTTATCTCTGTATCCCAATATAGCCTTTAGATCCAAAAAAGGTGTATATATTTATAACATGATATATAAGATGCTAGCATAGTTATAGAATTCCTCTATTATAAAAATATGAAGCTGGGAAAGTTTAGAATCAAAATCGACTGCTACAGGTGTTCCTGTAGAGACCCTGTTTTTTTGTGTGTGACTGTGGGAACTTCCTGTAGCGACCTACCAAAAAACCAGTTTTACATGTTTTCAAATCCTTCCTTTTCCTAGGTTGTATATGGTCATATCCAAAAAGGGGCATGATACCTTAGACATAGGAAACACAAATATTTTTCCATCATCCATCATTTTTAATCTCAAAAGCTGGATTTACCCTGGAGGTGGTATTTTCAAATTGATAGATTTCTATGAAAGATTGAAGAAGATGCTTCTGAAAACAATTCTAAACTATCCTTTATGGTCTTCTTAGATTGAGATCGTGTTTTCATTATTTTAGGCTCATTCCCTTTAGATTCTATCTTAGGATTTGGGCTTTTCATATTCTTCTTACCCTGTTTTCTGGTAGAAACTCTGTTTTTTCCAGTGATAGTCTTTTCATTTATGATCATACCACCCTTTTTCAATTTATTCTTATTAGGATTAGTGACATGGGTTTTATTGTTTTTATATGAATTTCCCATAGGTTTAGCAGATTTGTCATCAATAATGATGACCTTCTCTTTAATGGCAGGGTCAAACACTACTCTAGATTTCAACCTGAATTTATTTTGAGGCTTGGTGCCCTTCTTACAAACTAATTCCATCTCATTCATTCGATCTAACATTATTTTAATCCCTTTAATATAAAATATCAAACCTTTAACAACATAATGCTAAATATTTATAACTTATACTAAATTTTAATTGACAAGTAGGAATGAATGAGGAATAAAACAATGTAGAACAAAGTAGGTGTTAACATTAATAACTTTAGCATTTCCTTAAATTAAACTCAACTAATTAATAAAAGTGCTTTACTTTTATAATTCCTTTAATTAAGTAAATTACCATGGTATAAGGATTTGGACGAATTCCACACATCTATACACTTAGACCTTTGCAGAAGTACCTGTTCGATGCTACACACATCAACACTCCCTCTTAGAAAGAAAGATACTTCTCAAAGAGAAAACTGGAATTGGTTTTCCCTCCTGTCTTGGCACAATATCCTGCACATCATCCTACCCCATGGAATCCCTCCAAACCTATTGGTCTGTTACTTCCTAAACATTGGAAGACTCAGAATCGATGATGCTACTCATTAGCGCCATAAAGTTTGGAAAATTCTTTGGAGGCATTCTCCCCTTGAATGTGATCCTAGGAGCCTCAACTTGATCTTGAGCATCCCTTAATGTCAGTTCATAGAAAATGGGTCTTCTGATAGAAATGAAAGGGAACAAATCTTCCTCCCCACCTAAAGGTTTACTCCTTGAACTAGAAGTCTCTGAGATTTATTTCCCTTCAGAGCCTTCTGCTTCTCATCCTCTGCCACTGAAATCGATCCATTCTCATCGTAATAAATAAGATCCAAGATCCCCTTGGACCCAAAAACAATATTTCCTTAAAACTTATATATATTTCCCTCTCTAACCCCAATTCTCACTAATGTGTCAGGGATAACTCCCTCTAGACGTATGAGTACTTTCCCTTTCTTAAACATGAGGAAAAAAACTCTATCTTCCCGAACTGATACTGAGAGTGAATTCTTCTTCAATTTTGGTACATAAAGCACATCCTAGGATTCCAACGAACCACTTGACTCAATATGGAACAATATTGTTTCCTCTCCCTTCACTGCATGCTTGGAATAATCACCAAGCTCCACATGGATCACTAAGTCCTTGTCCATCAGACTCTTGGATAGGTCTCATACTCTTTCCCATTGAGAAAATAAAAATACATCCAATACCTACAACCCAATGCCTATGTCTCTATTGTATGACCCTGTGTTGGTGACCTGTATGGCATGTACGTTCCTTGAACGACCTATACAACCTTGTACGTACTCACCTGTGTCCACTTTCATGCACATGTGTACGCACTTGTGTCCATAACACTACATGTATGTACGTGCCTGTGTCCACTATCCTGCGTGTATGTAAGGCACTATTCTAGGTGCTCTGTATGATTTATGTGGCATAGATTTTCCACTCATATCTTTCCATATTTGTCCCTGTTACCATATCTATATGTTGTTGTCCTGCTTACTTGTCTTCTCCTTTCAGCTAAACATATCTCTAGGTGAAATTCCTTCTTCACCCTTACTAAGATCTCCTTGAGAAGAAAATCATTATTTTCTCTCTCTATGAGTCACTGACTCTAATAGATTTGTTATTGTTATGGGAAAAATGATCACAAGGATTCCACTGAATAGATCAGTAATATCTCCCTAGGATAAACCTAGTTATATTTGACAAGAGGGGTAGAATTCTTATGGATTTCCTAGATCTAGACTCAAATATGTGGATTCATAATTATCTTAAGAGATGGTAAGGATTTTCATACCTTTCTTTAGAGGTGTTCCTTTGTATCTCCTCAATGTTGTAGTCCTAGAATTCCATCTCCAAGCTCCACAACCT
>SNQJ01S0001088.1:9250-19710 GCA_010110895.2 Picea sitchensis
CTCCTACACTATGAGCTTCAACAATCAAGCAAAAAAGGAGAAAAAGTGCACTAGAAAGCTAGAAAATGAAAGGGGGGTTGAGGAATAGCTACCAAATCCCCCAAAGGGGTCTTGAAGTGTTGTGTGTGTCTCTTTGGGGCAGCTGAAAGCCCTCAACCAGATCTGATATACCTGCAAAATCAACAAGCTTTTCTTGCTAGAATGGCTACACACAACCAAAAGAAGTTAAGGAAACTCTTGCCCTTTTGGGGCAAGAACTTTCCACAATAAGAGATATTATATTTGATAAAATTTTGACCTACTTAAACAATTATATGCTAGCTGAAAATGAAATGAATGGACAACAATAATAGGAGAGGAGCAATAGATCTAGAGAATTGGAGTATGTGAGAGCTTCAAGTGACCCTTCCCCTTGAAGGAGTTCCCAATGAAACCCTAGAGATGAACCTGCAAGATCTATTCAAACAACATGCATACAATAGACAATATGTTGATGTATTGAAATTAAATGACACTTCTATTTWATCAAACACATCAAGATATATAAACCAAATAGACATATGCCATATTAGATCTATTTAGATAACACTTTACCTAAGATCTAGTGTTGCAAGCATCTAAAAATACCAATACAAGTTACCTCCCATGCATGAGAAAAAGAAGCACACGCCTTAGTCTTCTTGTTTTCCTCCAAAGTTTCTCCAATATTATATTACTCAAGAAAAATGGTTTTGGAGAGAAAATACTCCAAAACCCTAGAGCATAGAATGGAAATGAAATGGAATGAATGACTAGAGAGAAAGAGTTGGAAATCAAGTATAGATCAAGATATGGTAAGTTGGGGAGGAGAAAAGAGATCTATTTATACTTGGAGAGACAAACCTACCTCTCTTGGATCTAAGCCAAGTGTCCACCACCAAGCAAAGGAGTAGATCTCTAGGATAGGGCACACCCCTTAAGGTTTGCGCAATAGATCTAGGGTGTAGAAAAATAGAAAAATTAGTTGGATAGATCCAAGGGAATGTAGGAAGCATGGGATTCATGCCAAGGCAAGTGAAGAGGCTCAAATAATTTTTTAAAAATTATTTGTGGGATTTCTAGAAGAGGGAGGGCGCACTTCTCTTGGAGGGCGCATCACTTGGGATGAGGGAAAGGTGATGAGGGGTGAGAGATGAGTGAGGGGTGTTGGGATCACACAAAACTTCATAAGAGAGGTTGTGGGATATTTTCTAGGGTAAGAAGAAGAGCCTCAAGAAATACAAACGAAATTTTCATTGGAGAGACACAAAGGGGGGCATAACTCTCTTGGAGAGCGCTCCACAAGGTCAAAAATCAACCAAAACACAAGGACAGGTGATGTGGAGTAAGTGGGGTCATCTCAAGGGGTGATATAAAGGCTAAATGAAGTGAAATATCAAGAGAGGGGGCCACACTCAAGTCACAAATTAATTAAAAAGGGAAAAAACGTCAATCCCCCTAGGGGGCATAACTTTTGAGTGTGGAGGTGGTGTAAGGGGTTAAACAGAGTTGAAAAAGGTTGGGAGGTGAAGGTTATGCTTAGGGGGTCTCTCTCTAACCATCATTTCAACATTTCACATCATCTAACTCATTATTACAATTTTTACATCTTGCCATGTTTGGACTTTAGTAATTAAAATTGATGTTTTAGACTGACTGACACTCCGGGTGGACTAACCCATGGCTAAAGTTGTCCAAATGAGCTGAAACTTGGTCCATGGATGTAGCGGGTGTTATTCCATTTCTTTTGAGCACAAATACCCCTATCAAAAGTCCAAGGATCCAATTGTTATAATTATTGCTCAAAAATAATTAATTAAATAAATAATTAAACCTCCAAACTTAGGGAAATTTAATTAAAATTTAATTAATTAAAAAAAACTAGTCTAGACTCGATGGAATTCCGCAAAACTTTCTATGATGTATTTCATGGTCATTTACAATGAGTTCCTTATATAGTTACCAAAACATAAGCCCACTAGAACGTTGTTCACCACTTTGGAGGACTTATTGCAAGTGTGAGGGAAAAACTCAAGGGAAATCAGTAAGGCTGAAAATTCCAACTGATAACCTGAGGATAAAAAACCCTCGGTGAAAGGAACTCTCCCAGTGAATCGATCCCAAGGTAACTGACCTAGACATGATTCATGCAGACCTATTACATTATTAACCCACACAGGGGTGCGGAAATTCCATTTACAAAAATAAGTGTTGGGCCAAACACTTCCTTGTAGGACCAAAAGTCTTCGAAAACATGAGCATATGACAATGCATCTCTTCATGGCACATGAGTTGACCACCGGTGATAAATGGGCGGTCAACAAGGCCCTCAAAATGGCCCCAGAAGTTAAAAATTGCTAAAAATAGTAAATTGCCAAAATTGCCAGAAAGCTGTTTTGAGCGAGTTGAAAAGGTGGGTGTCCACTGATATCCACCTCGATCAATCCTCCCTCTTTAGGAATAAATGGTATCCATTGCATTGATTTCTCCCATCAGATGAGTAATTTTTTGCTGAATTTGGCTCCGGTTGAGCCGCTTGCATTGGTGCAGGAGCTGCCCTGCTTTGACGACTCAATAAAGATGGATCCTTTGTTGTCGAGTGCCCTTGATATGTGTGTCAACAATATGATCATTGGATGCATGTTTCATGCAGTTAGGGTTGAGCTCTGTTGGTGTCTACTGCTATGCTATCTCTGAGGTGTCCAATAATGGTGGGAAATATAGCTGAAGGAGAGCTATTTTGAAGACCGGGTGCAGGCCAAGGAAAGGGGGAGTGTTGAGCTCAAAAGAATTGTCACCCACAAACTTGGTGATGGTGTATGACCCATAACGAAGTGGGAAAAGCTTTTTATGGGGCCTTGTAAGGCGTTATTTCTGTAACTGAAACCAAACTTTGTCTCCCACCTAAAACTTATGTGGCACCCGATGTTGATCATGGCACTGCTTGTACTTGGCATTAGAATTTTGTAGAATATCTTGAACCTATTGGCGGATGTGTTGGATCCACTCAATGAACCAGGTGGATTTATCATCTTTTGGTGGATTAAGGGATCAGTTAGCCGAGGTGGTCACTCGGGATAGTGCAACATCCATGGGGCCTAATGGTTGGAATCCCAACCCCACCTGGAAGGGTTTGTGGCGAGTTGAGATATGTAGGGCTTGGTTTTAGCTATGCTGGACATAGGGGTAACTCTCATCCCATGTATGGGGTTGTTTTGAATTGTACATGTGCAATATATGTACGATCATCTGATTGACGACCTTAGTTTGGCCATTTGTCTAGGGGTAAAAGGCAGTGGATTTGGTGAGCTTAGTATCCAATAGTGACTAGAGGCTCAACTAGAATGTGACGAGGAAACGACTGTCATAGTTTGAGATAATGGTTTGTGGGATCCCAAAATGTACCCATATCCGTTCAAAGAAGAGCTTGGTAGTGGCTTCTATTGTGATGTTCTTCTTGTAGGTGGCTAAAGTTACCATCTTGGAAAAATGATCAACAACCATGAAAACACAATCATTTCCCCTCTTGGTGGACGAGAGGCCCAACATGTAGTCCATTAAGATGGATTCCCACGGCCTGTCAGGAGTAGGCAGAGGGGTGTACAAGACCTATTTCTTAGTGGTCGGTTTGGTAATAGCACAGGCGATGCAAGACCTGGTATACTTGCCGACATCCTGTCAAAGTTTCGACCAGTAGAAATGTTTCTGCAATATTGCCACTGTCTTTTCGACACCAAAGTGTCCTGCCACCCAACTGTAGTGAGATTTCCAAATCAACTTCATGCGCTCGCTTGATGGAACATAGAGATGGCCCAAACAACACAACAACCCATCTTGAAGACAGAAATTAGCGACCACTGAGTTGGCGCCCAATATTTGGTAGGTGGTGGAGAAGTCAAGTTCTGTCTCATAGAAGTGGGGCCATCCGAATGTCTCGTGGCCACAAGAGTCTAGCACCATGGTGAGTGCCACAACTGGAGGTTGGCTGAGGAAATCATCAACTCAGTTGGTACTTCCTATTTTATACTTGATGTTGAGGTGGAACAGTTGTAAGTATGTGGACCACTTCTGATGGCGGTCATTCTGCGATTTTCCTTGGGTCTGCATGAACTGTAGTGGCTTGTGATCAGTGTGGATGACTGTCTCCTTCCCAAGAATGTAATGTCTCCACTAGCGGCATGCTTGCACAATGGAGTACATTTATTTTTCTTAAGTAGGCTACTTACGGACATCATTTTATAGTGTCTCACTATGATATGCCACGGGGTGGCCGTGTTGAGTGAGAACGATGTCCACAACATAGTCTGAAGCATMTGTCTCGATCTCAAAGTGATGTTGCAGGTCCRGTAATTAAAGTAATGGGGATGAGCACAAATGATTCTTCAATTCATTAAAGGCTTGTTGTTGGGATAGGCCCCACACAAATTTTTCCTTACCACCACCCCTAGTTACTTGGMTGAGGGCCGATGCGATATGAGAGAATCCCAACACGAACCTGCGATAGAAATTGGTGAGGCCCAAGAAGCTCTGATGTTCAGTGAGTTTGGTTGTGGTTTTCCATTCACAGATGCCCTGGATATTGGTTGGATCCACATGCACACCATGCTGATCAACGATGTAGACTAAGTAATGGGCGCTGTCCATGCCGAAGGAGCATTTTTCCAAGTTTGCATATAGTTTGTGATGCAGTAGGGTGTGAAAACCTGTTGAATATGATGCAAGTGTTTCGTCTAAGTCTTGCTGTAGATGAGGATGTCATCCAGATACACCACTACAAAAGTATTGGTGAAATTTCATAGGATATCATCCATCATCCTCATAAAAGTTGTTGGAGCATTTGTCAAACCAAAGGGCATGACCAACCATTCAAAAATACCTTATTTTGACTTGAAGGTGGTCTTCCATACATCTCTCTGTTTTATTGGGACCTGGTGGTAGATAGACTTCAGATCAATCTTATTGAAGTATTTTCCCCCCATGAGTTGATCAAGGAGTTCTTCGATTCGGGAAATCAGGTATGGGTTTTAGATTGTGATTTTATTCAGGGCCCGATAATCAATGTAGAGTCGCTAGGTCCCGTCTTTCTTCTGCACTAGCACGATTGGGATCCCACAAGGTGAGGAGCTAGGAAATATGTGCCCCTTGTGGAGCATTTCTTGGATCTACCTCTTGATCTCCTTGTTTTTTAACAGAGAGTAGCGATAGACTGGCCCATTGGGTAGCGGTGTGCCTGGGGTCAGATCGATGGGATGATTGACCCGATAGTGCAGAGGTACCTTGATAGGAGAGGAGAAGATATTTGAGTATTCTTCCATGACCTTATCCACTTGCTTCTGTTGTGTGGAGAGATTGGCCGCAGAGGCCCTGGATGTGGCTGCAATCTTTTGTTCACTCTGAGAGTGAATCACAAAGAAGACAAATTTCTTGGTCTGAGAGATGACCTTCCTGCATTGCTTGGTAGAGATCAAGGAAATATCACTAGGAGGGGATGCCTCAAGTATTCTGTACAATTTCCTGTTCAAAGTAATAATAACACTACGAGGCCTAGACTCATATATAGCATGATGTTTCCATAAATAAGGTTGGCCGAAAATAACATTACAAACTTCGAGAGGAGAAACATCACACAATACCTCGTCTTTTAAGGGCTTGATGCCATAAGACAATCAACACTATTGACTAACATAGAGATCGCTTCCTTGGAGGAGCCATCCAATGAAGTAGGGTTCTGGGTGCGACATTGTCGACAAGGCCAAATTCTTGATGACCTCTACTGAGATGAGGTTCTTCGGGCTACCGCTATCAACGATGAATTGCAGCGGGGTGCCTTTTACCCACATTTGTGAATGGAAGAGGCACTCACCTTCTTCTGTCTTGTCTGGTTCACCAGKATGGCGCTTGGTGGTAGAAACGGTGGCACTGGGTTCTGTGTCAATGATCCGTCTTCCCCTTTCTAGTTCCGACTCAAAGTCATAACCCACATATGATTCAAAGGCTTTCACTTTAGCCACCATTGACTGCTTTGAACGACAATCAATATTGTTATGCCAAGGGCTCTTATGGAAGTCACACCACTTCCCGATATATTTTTTTGTCTTTCCAGTGTCCTTATTTTCTTGCGGCTTGGACTGATTGTATTGATATTGTCCATATTTTCTTTGTCCTTATTTTTGTGGGTTGGGGCCACCCCTTCCTAGCTTTTGCTGTGAGGGGTTCCCAAGCCCAAATTACCGCGTCTTTTGTTTGAGCTTCTGCTCAATTTTGACGACATATCGATAGGCCGCACCCAAGGACGAGATGTCCAAAAATTCCATTTCGGTCTGGATGTATCTATGTAGAACATCGCGATACTTGAGCACCAGATGTCTCTTTGAATATTTGATATCCATCTTGGTGCTCAAGGTATGGAAGATTTTTGTGAACTTTGGCACTGATTGGTCTCTTTCTTGCCACTATGTGGTCCATTTGGCATACAAGTCATCATAACTTCTGACAGGGTAGTATTGTTCCTTAATAACATCCCTAAAGGATTTCCAGGTGGTCGTGATTGTAAATAATGATGGTTCCTCTATTTCCTTTTGCTCGCAGAAAGTTTCCCACCAATATTTGACATGGGGAATGACTTTGAGGAGTGCAAAAGTAATATTTTCTCTATTCAAAAAGTTATAGACAGAAAAATACCCTTCTAGTAGATTCAACCACTTGTCTATCTGACCTTCAAATATAGGAATATTGAAGTTGATTTTTACCTTGAAGGGGGCGGTGCCTTTGCTTGAGGAAGATGCGTCACATATTGGTAGCCGCCAAAGGATTTGTGTGAAACTATCCATCATTTGGTTCCTCTGTTGCGCGAGAGCTTCCTCAAGAATTTTTTTGAAAGGATCTCCCATCCCGTCATATTTGTTTTCTCTTTCCATGTGAGGTCACTTGGGCACATGAGAGATTTTGTCCTCAAGAGAAACAATCTCGAGACCCAGTTCTTTGTACCCTGACCTCGTTGCGGACATGCATTAAGACGACAAGGAGAAGACTGCTCTGATACCACTGATCCAAATTTTATGAGAAGAACAGAATGAATATATATTATTAAAATATTCTTAATTACAAAATAACAAAGATACAATAAAATTGGTTTTCTATTCAATAAGGAAATAAGTTGAAACTCTAAAATGCAGCGGAAAACAAGCTTGCTAGAATGGTGGTGGCTTATCTCTGAGAAGAGATGTGACGACTGTGCTCATTTGCAAGAACATGATTACAATGAGGCTCTGAATACCTTTTTACAATAAACATGAATTTAAAAAACCCTAGACATCCAAAAACCTAACCTTAGGAGATGAAGCGCCAAAAGTCATGTGGGCTCCGTTTGGGTAAGTTAGTACATCAACTTCCTGGGGTCGTAACTTTTGCATACGATCTCCTTTTTAGGTGCACGATAGCTCGTTGGAAAGGTATCATCAAGAAGATTCATTTTGGGGGATCAATTAGAGACTTCAAATAAATTGAGAAGCTCGATCCCGAAAAACCTTCATTTAGGCCCTCAAAATGGCCCAGGAAGTTAAAAACTGCTAAAAATAGTAAATTGCAAAATTGCCAGAAAACTGTTTTGAGCGAGTTGGAAAAGGTGGGTGGCCATCGATATCCACCTGGATCAATGGACAAATAAAATAGTTTCATGTGAGAAATTTTCCACCCAATTGTAGGTAACCACTATAGATGCTACCCCCAATCCAAGCTATGAGGCCACTAGGGGGAAGGAAATTGAGTAAGGATTCACAGGTCACTCACCCAACCCAAATTGCTCCCAGACTCAACCAAATTGTTCACAACACAAAAATTCAATAAAACATCTAGCTATCAATATCCTTGACACTCTCTTCCATTTCCCCATAGAATAAAAGGAATATCTTTACCTTTTCTAGTCAATAATGCCTTAGGATCTTCTTCCCTCTAGTGCTCTTCAGTGAGGGAGAAAAAAATCCAATCTATTGTCTACCTTATAGAATAACTTAGTAGATGTATCCTTAGATCTAAGCACATAATGACTAGCAATTTATATGGAAAAGGAGATGTTTCCTATCAACCCAACCTCTATGCTCCTCTACAACCATCCATATCTCTTTTCAAGCCTATGATTTCCTATTCCCCAACTTGATTTGGTCATCTACATGTTTGAATCTCGGTGCCAAGCATGAGAATATAGTTTAGAACTTCAATGGTGCATGAGAATGAGATAATTTAGTTTGAAAGGTGACGAGAGTGGTCAAAATAATCATAATGGTAATGGTGAGTGTATGATCCAATTCAAATTAGAATGGAAAGAGAGTGCACGAGAATAGAGTAGTTTGAAATTTCCATTAGGATGGAGCCTCTTCCACTCCTTGATGATGCTTGTACACAATCCCAAGTCCTCATAACTATGTGAGGTAGACTTCTTAACTCACCACCACATGCATTCAATGAGTGAATTTTAAGTCAAAGATGGTGGTTGAGATTTAGATAGAACACATACCAATAAGATAAGAGTTATTAGGAAACATATGATTATTTATCATCACCTTAGGCTCCCTTTCCTCTTCCCCTCTATTGGAATCATAAATCCTCTCCACAATTAGCCCAGACCTTTACATTAATTTAGAAATACTATTTACATATTTTGAGCATACCATGGTTCAAGGTCTACCACCTGGTACACATAAAACATAGTCATTGCAATTACATGCCTAACCATTTACTAGTTAGGCCTTAGCATTGAGCTTCACACTAGGGATCCATATGACATATTTACATCATTTTCACACAGGGTCATTTTATTTAATCTCATATGGCTCGACTCACATCATTATAAACACTTATTTACAATTTATACATAATTCTATGTAGTACATTCAAAGGGTCAAAATCGGGATATTACATTCCATACCCCCTTGGAATTGCATTGCATTGACCTTGGTACAACATAATATTAGAACCAAAAAGATGGGTATGCCTCTTTTATGGCATCCTCTGTCTACCATGTATCCTCTCATCAAGACCAAAGTGACTCTATTACACCTTTACCTATATAATGGCTTGGATTCATAGCAATGCTATTTTTTTTTTTTTTTGGTTATCGAGGATGCTTAGTGGCCCTACTACTTCTCACTCTGGTTCCATGCAATACCCCAATTTTGACCCTTGCCATGTATTAACTCAAATTATGTAAATGTTGTAAAATGAAAATGTGGATTCCTAGTGCAGCCAATGCTCGGCTAGTGAATAGCTAGACATGCATAATGTAAATATACATATATGGACCATGTGTCAGGCTTGTCTAGGTATAATATTAATGTTGGAATATAATATAATAGTCCAAGATGGCTATATAGAGCATAAGAGGGTCTATGATTCCACTAGAGGGGGAGATGAAAGGGGGCCTATCGGAAAGTAAATCCTTCATTTTCCAAGTGTTAGGCTTAAGAATCATCTTATTTTTCATCATGTGTATTAAATGAATGCATATATGTTCTTTGACGTATTAAAACCAATCATTGAATGTAGGCAAGAGGTTGGTGGAAAATTCCTTTCATGTAGTTATGGAAGCATGGGGTTTTACCATCATTATGGGAATCGTAAGAGTCCTACTATCCTAAATTCAGAAACAAAGTTAACCATCTTTTCACCAATCCTTTCCTCCAATAACTAAGGAATTCATTCTAGTACTCTCACACATTCCACACATTCATACTTATCATATTTTCATGCTATTTATGATGCAGACTTGAGATGAGATAGTGATGGTTATAGGTGAGCATAGAGGATGTGTGAGTAAGAAAACCTTCACCCACTATACTTTCTTTTCTCTTTGAATGCTTGAGAGATAATGATTGTTTTGGAGGAAATTTCCTAAAAGTATACTACTACTTGGGCTATTTCTATACACACTGAAGATCAATTTAAGTCAAGGGTACTCTGAGGGACTATTGAACAGAGAAAGAGTAAGTATTCCTTGTTGTGTGGGATAGCGGAAGAGAGTTTCTTAGTTATTGATGGATGGATGAGGTTCTTCTAATGCTATCATCAAGGGAATTTTGGGGTAAAAATTGGGTCTCAAAACAAAAAAAGTACTATGAAATTCAACTTTAAAAGGACCAATATGCTTAAGATGATGATGTCAACCATAAGGGTAAATATTTTTGGAGGGAAAGGAAGAAAAATATTTTTTTTAATCATATTTTAAAATTATCTCCTGATAGGTTTACTCAAAACTTTGCATATTTTTGATAGACTCGTAGTGTGTTATGCACCTGGTTATGTTATATTGAGCATAAATAGGAATATCACAAAAATTACCAAAGGAACAACATAATTTAGAGAATAACACACCAAAATGATACCTTTATTGAAATGGGAGAGGAAAATCCAATAGAGAAATGTTTTTTTACAAAAATTGTCAAGACAAA
>SNQJ01S0001088.1:27366-72914 GCA_010110895.2 Picea sitchensis
GATGTAACTCTTATACTATTGTTCATTTCTCATTGGATATAATTGAATGGTTTAAGTATAAGTTGAAAAATGTTTTTAAATTGTACTTGATACTGATTCACCCCCCTCTCAGTATCAACATAATCCATAATGGGGATTTAATCCAATAATAAAATAATAATAAGAATGCTCTTCGCAGTTACATTATTTCAACAGCTACAACTAGGTGGAATATTCTTCATCCAACTCAAGTAGTTTGGTCTAAGTTTGGAACCTAGTGCTGAGCACTTTATTTAAGTAGGAAACATGAAAAATAGGATGGACCTTAGAGTGACTGGGAAACTCTTACTGATATGCTACTGACCTCACTCGCTTGAGAATACAATAATGTTGAAGTTTGGCAACTTCGGGAAGTCATTCTCTACAAATAAATACAAGAAGACCCTTTTAAATCATTGAATAAGACTAACAATAAATAGAATACCATAGAAGATAAGTCAACCCCACATGAAAATAATAAATTCAAGTTGAAGACCCCAAAAGAGAAGTCGGCCCCATTGGAAAATAATAAAGAAAAATTAAATATCCAAGAAGAGAAGTTGGACCTATTAAAGTGATTGAACCAATATAAATAGAGGTGACATATTATCATTTGTACAAACACACTTAGCTCTCTCATGCAAGGAAAAGAAGGTGCAAGTCTGAGGCAAGGATAAAAGACGTTGCAATTGGGTTTCTTGGTACTATCTAGTGCGTTACCTCTTGGAAAGTTGCGCTAGGCTTGGGAGGTGACTTTGCATTATCTCTTTATTTCTTCTAGTGCTTGACTTGTAAATTATTGAATTGATTCTTCTAAGAAATGTTGTTGGGTTTTCTCCCAAGGATTGGGTTTCCCATGATAAATTCGTGTGTTCTTGTGTCTACTGTGCATGGTTAATATTTCTAGATCTTGTTATTTCCACTGCAGTATTATAGTTGAGATTTTCAGTGTATATTTATTCTATGATAACTATGGTATGGAGTAAATATTGTTTTGTAATGATAAGGAAAAAACTATCAATTTTTGAGAATCCAAAAAATCAACAATCTGAGAATCCAAAAAATCAACATCGTATTAGAGCTTTGTTGAAATATTTTCACTCCAAAGTTTTTTGTTAAGACAATATCATTGAGCACTTATTGAAATTTTGTTGGATCTAAATCCACCACTGATCAACTCGCCTTAGTGCATTCACTGCACCTCTCAGATTTCACTTTGGTGAAAGTTGAAGTTTCACCCTAAAAACTTACCACGACAGTTGCAACAACATTCTGTAAATCTCGCCGAGAAAATTATTGGGTTGAGTTGGAAGAATTTTAGCATAGGACATATTGCCTTGCCTTAGCACACGTACTTCAATTCTTAGACTGACAGTCTGCCAAAATTGAAATTTTAGGGTTTTCAGGCTATTGCCATTTTTTCTAATATTGAACCTTCTGATTGAGATTTTTGACTTCTTCTTGTTGAGATGATGTACTGTCTCAGATTATAAGACAAGTTGGATGGTGCTACATATTTCATAGGTACACACTTGTATATAATTTATATCATGAGGGTGTTTGCAAGAGATGTACACTTGGAAAAAGAACATTCGTTCAAGTAGTGACAATATATCCAAAGGGATCTTAGATCTAGTGCACTCAGAGGAAGATTAAGAGTTGGAGGCAACAATTGTGGTGTATCCTACAATATATGACAACTCAAAATCAAATGGAAAAGAAACAACAAGACTCCAGGTTTTCATATTAGGTTTGGTATTTCATATTGCTGCATCTTAAGTAAATCCTGTAACCGGGACAACAATCTTTAGAGTTCTATTACTGTTGAGTACTTTTTCTATCAAAAGTCTAGTAACACTTGAGTATTATTGGTACAAGGATCATAATGTAAATTCTCACTAGTTAGTACTAATGATGCACTTATTTACAAGATGAAATTGATCTCTTCTAGGAGATGTTCTTGGTTGTTGTCTTTGTCCCAGGCATCTTACCCTGTAAATTCCATGGAGGTTACCATGGATATGTTCTTATTTTGTTCTGGTTAGGTTACCATGAAGGAATGACTGGTAACAACACTAGAGAAGTGTTTTTCTTGTTATGGGCAGGTCACCATGGAGAAATAATTGGTCACAACACTATAAAAGTGTTTTTCTTGTTTCTTATTCTTGTTCTTGTTTCAGGTAGGTCACAGGTAATAGATCTGAGAGGGAGCTATAGTGACGATTTTTATTGTTCTTGTTCCTATTTCCTTATCATAATAATGTTATTCTTCTTTTCTATTTTCCCTTATTATTTCTCTTGTTCTAGGAAGGTCATAGGTGATAGCTCTGAGAGGGAGATATAGTGACGGTCGCATGAGGCACTAGATTACATGGTCTCTAGTTTGAGACATGGAGAAGACTATACAAACATAGATTTGTGTATATGATAGTATACATCCATGTACCAAAGGTGAAGAGGACGAAGTTAGAACCTTCTGGAAAGAAGGATACTTTTGTGGGATATAAAGTGTTCCACATGGAGATTGATAGTGAGGAGAAGAAGGATCCATAGGATGGTCGTACAGTCCAATTGTTCATCCTTCAGACCATCAAGATGAGTCAATAGAGCCAAAAAGGAAAATGGATCTACCTAGAGATGTTGCAATGAACATGAAGAGGCCAGCATGATTTTGTGATACTTTGTAGGATGCAGAGATGCATGCAAATCTTAGTGACACTTTCAGGGGGAGTGAACGACCTCCGATGTTATAAATTTATATGACACTGATAAGTCACATCATTGATTTCAAACCTTCTAGTTATGAGGAGTAGGTGGCTCCACCAATGGTGAGGCATATGGCCCCACCTAGTACCAACTTAGAGGGAGGTATATTTTAGAGGGATTCAACTCTCTGGATCTAGTAGGGAGGAGCATCCTCCTAGGAAAATTCATTAGAGATCATATTGTACAGACTTAGAGGGAGTCATGTTTCATAGGGAGAATGGTACTCCCAGATCGATGAATACTTGATGAGATTTGTTTTAACCAAGAATGATGTAGATTTCAACCCTTACCACAAGGTTGTTGATGGTGATCCATTGATCTTGGTCAATATGACCTAAAGTAGAGTGGATCATTGTTAGGTGCAAGAGGGAGTTGACCTCAAAACTTTGAGGAGGAGGATCTTGGCCAGATGTACTATTTCTTGGGATTAGAGGTGTATCAAAGATAAGATGAGATATTACTTAGTCAAGGGATACTGATGAGGTTCTATAACATGGCTACACCTATGGATAAAAACCTAAAGAACTTGAGTGATTCTACTTCAGATTCATATTTGGTGGATCCCACTATGTACAAGCAATTGATTGGATCCTTGATGTACCTAGTTAACACTAGGTCAGATATTTGCTTTGTAGTAAGAACCTTGAGCCATTTTATGGTTGATTCGAGACACTACCACTTGGTTGCAACAAAGAATGTGTTTGTGTACCTGCATGGTATAGTTGGATATGGCCTCAGATATGTCTCAAGTGGTGAAGTGAAGCTGTAGAGATATACAGATTTTGACTAGGAAGGGAGTGCAATAGATAGATTGGACACCTTGTGTTGGAATGCTGTTCAATATTGAGAGGGGGAGGGGTGAATCAGTATTATTTATTTTTCTCAAATTAAATTAATTATTTAATTATTAATATATGAACCACAACAATTTATCAACAATAATGTACAAATTTATGAATTTTAAATGTAAAAATCATAAAAATTATATTTCATTTACAAGTTATAGTTTGTAGGAGACACCAATCTCTCTTATTTTGAGCACCAAATCAAGGAAAAACCAATCCCCTGTTTTCCAAGCACCAAATTGAAGAAGAACCAACTCCCTATAGATCAGGCTCCAACCTGTAGAGGACTCCAATCCTCTTGTTTTCAAGCACCAACTCGAGGAAGTTGCAACTCCCTTTTTCAGGCTTCAACATGCAGAGGAATCGAATCCTCCCTTGCTCCTCTCTTACACCCTCACTTCATGTGAATGTTTCAAGTTTTTCCTTGGACTCTGTTTGTGTTCAAATATTTTAAATTAGACCTTACAGACACTTTCCTTTCACCATAATTTTTTGTTTATATATTCTATCAACATGTATGATTTTGAAACATTGCATCTCTTTGTATGCACCTCTTCATTTAATTAACAATAATGCTAACATTTTGTCATTAAAAATTTGTCTTTATTTCAAAAGACTTCAAATCCCTTGTAAGTTGTTTCAACATTTATCCCTTCACATGTTGTAGCAGTTAATGGAATGTCTGAGTATTTTAAAAAATGTTTATTGTTTGTTGTACCAATTATTGAACAAAAACCCTTAACGGGATTTTAGCTCTGCGATTTTATTTCATGAGTTACTTTAATTGCATTTTCACAATAAGGTTCCTCTTTTGTTCCTCATTGTATAGAGTCTTCATAAGGGATTTTCAGTGCATCCTCCGACCTTTTAAAGGATCAGAGTCAAACTTTTAATGCCTCTTTGGTGCATTTCCTGTATTGAAAGTGGTGGATGGACATTAATTTAATGGAATCCTTTTCCATAGGACCAAAGGCTGTGACCAATGACCTAAACGATGAGGCACAAGCCTTGTTTTATACCTTAGCTTGAAGGAACCTTTAAAATTTTTCCAAGTGACCACACCAGATAACCAAGTGCTATCTCAGTTAATACCTTAACTGTTTCAAAAATTCATATGATTTCGACATGTGGTTGAGGGTGAACACCCACACTCCTTATCCCGATGCTTAAACAAATAAATGGTTGTGTTTCAATCAACCGTTGAGTGGACGATTGACATCCATTTTCACATTTCCATTTGTGTTGACTATAGTCAATAATATCAAAACACGAATTGGTTGTGGATCATTCAATCCAATTGATGGTGGACTCAAAATTTATAAAGGTGGATTTGAATTACACCTTTCGGTCTTGGCTTGGAAATTATACATTGTGCTAGTTTAAATGTGAAATGTATTGGGGCCATTCGATCATGTTTCCATATTGATCCAATGATCATTGATTAATCATCGTTGTTCAACTTGATTTTTGGCTAATTCTTCCTCCTCGATTGCCAACCTTCCATATTCTTCACTGGAGTGACCTATTTCAGACTCGAATTAATGATCTGGATTGATCCCTAGTTATACATATGTTTGTACACGAAAATGAGAGGATCATTGATCCTTTGTAGTGATCAATGATCACTAAATAAGGTTTCTTCACAACCTAGTTTTCACCAGTCTCTTGTAATACTTCTCACACTTGTGTATATATAGTTCTAGGATTGACATTATCAGATTTTTAGGCCTGGCACCTGTTATCATAAGAGACAATGTTCAGAATCCTTATTGTATAGTTTGTTCAAGGGCAACCTCAATCTTCTTTTTGGAAGATTTTCAATTTCAGCCTTGTATATATTATGATCACAAAACATCCTCTCAATCTTCTCCTTACTCCATCTACCCTTATCATTTTTAATGGTAATTTTGTTTTTCTGACCAGTGGTTATGTCCTCTGCAAAGGTATTGAGAATTCTATTGGAATTGATATCAAAGAATATAGTGATATGGGGAACTCCTTTGTGCTCCTTTTTTAGGGGATGAAAACTGTTTTACCTGTAGTTTCAATCCCTAGTGAGAGGGAAGTGAAATATAAAAGAAACATAACTTGTACTTTCTCATTTCCCTCTCTACTCAAAATAACATCCTGCATTGCAGCTCCATATGCAATAGCCTCATCATGGTTAATTCTATTTTACAATTAGTATAGGAGGGTACTTTAACAGAGTTATTGTCTGAATGGACTTGTTTGGATGATAGACCCATATTAACCCTTTTTGACATCAATTCCATCATCATAGTACTATGTACAACATTCTCCCCCTTTGACATTGATGTCAACATAGTAAAAATCATTGATTTTCAATTTTAATTGAGTTTTACTGTTTATTCTCCCCCTTTGATAACAATGATAGAGGGGATATTTCTCTTCTCCCCCTGAGATTATGCTCCCCCTGTCCATGTGCTCATTTTCTGATGAATTTTGTGCAATTTTTAATTAGATATGGAGATTACCCCCAATTTTTCTTTAAGGTTTTCAAAAGTACTTATGGGAAGATGTTTTGTGAATAAATCTGCAATCTGTTCTTTAGTATCCACATATTCCACTTTAACAACTTTTTGAGAAACCTTTTCCCTTAGAAAATGAAATTTAATTGGGATATGTTTGGTTTTTGAGTGCATGACAACATTCTTAGAAAGTTTTATAGCACTGGTATTGTCACACGTATATGATCATACTTTACTTGTAAGTCTTCTATAGTTTATTTCATCCAAATTATTTGAGTGCAGTAGGAGGCAACAACAATATATTCTACTTCTGCTATAGATAGTGATATGGAGGGTTTCTTTTTACTTAGCCATGAAACAAGAAATTTTCTGAGGAAGAATGCTCCTCCACTAAAGCTCTTTCTGTCATCAATACTTCCTACCTAGTATGCATCAATATATGCAGTTAAAGTGAAGTCTTCTCCTTTTGGATACCATAATCCAAAATCCAAGGTGCCTTTGAGATATCTAAAAATCCTTTTAACTTCCTTCATGTGAGTCTCTTTGGGTGCAGATTGAAATCTGGCCACTAATCCTATAACTTGCATGATATCTGGTTTTGTTGTTGTTGCATATAATAGGCTACCAATAATTGATCTATACATGGTTTAGTCTACATTTAGTGATTATGTTAAGTACCAAAGACTTGAATAAAAAATACCACGACAGTACCAAAGATATCTGAATACAATCACCACACACGATATATGGAACAATATAGAAAACCACCACTTTATTATAAGAAAACCCTTGAGGTAGGGAAACACCATACAATGGATCTTATTATGGAAGGGATCCTCTCATGTTAACTTGCCTCTTTGAGGGGGCTTCCTCCTATTGAGCTACCACTCCAAATACAATAATTCTCTTCTATATCTCATTACATTGCATGAACACCTTTATATAGTGATACAAGCACCTAAAAACATTACAGAGGAGGAACATTATAGAAGCATAAGTCTTCTTACATTTATTATATCTAACTAACTACCATAATGGGCCTTATTTAATACTATAGTGGACCTAGTCCACCTTACATTGAATGTCATCCACTATGGGCCCTGTTATCCCTGATATCTCGGGATAACTAGGAGATCATGTCTCGAGGCCCACATGGTCCTAGACATGGAGTACCGAGAGCAGGAGCGACCTGAGCATGGTCCTGGAGGACCCATCTTCTTCTTCTCAGCCATTCTGTCCTGACATCATACCAGCCTCCATCACTACCGACCTAGGCTTGCATCAGAGAGGAGTCTTTCTCCATGAGAGTGAGTGAGGGTCCGAGGTATCATGGTATATGTCATATTGATCATTATAACCCTCTATGTATGCATTAGATCTCTTTCATTGGTCACTTACTTGGATCTTACACTAATCTACTTGACCAACATTAGGGTGATTGATTAGGTAGCTTAGCAAGTTGGTATTCATGGGTTTTGGTTAGCCACCAAAGGGGTTTGAAAAACCATCGTCCACTCCCTTCACAACACCACATTTCCATCTTGTTTCCCTGCTCACCTATCCCATTCCAATTTTCCAGGAAATGGGATGACCTATTTACAACATTGCACCTTACCTCATGGGAAAAAAGGGGCTAAAGGCCCAAGGGGTAAAAGTAGTTGGTAAAGATAAAAGCCATAGGAAGAATTGAAACCTAGAGATGCTTCGCCCAGGATCCCTGAGGCAATAAGGCCTCTCATAAGAACTGAGGGACCCTAAGAGAGTAATAAATGCAAGACCTAACCAAGGGATGGGAGGTCTCATCACGAAACCGACCCAGTATGTTCATAGGTATTTAGCAGTATGACATTTCCACCATCTGGACACCAAAGCCAGGGCAGTGACCTTTGGTTGCATGGCCAAAGGAAGGGGGTCTCATCACAGAGCCAACCCTCTCACATTTACCTTGAAGATACTAGTGGAGTAGCATTAAATCACGACCCACTGAAGCCAAGGCTGATGTCCTCTTCGTCAAGGCTTGTAAGTAAAAATATGAAAATAAAAAGAGAAAGATAAAGGCAATAAGGGTTTGGAAAAAATTGCATCTATGACAGGTACAACTCGCCTCCTACAAAGGCACCCATAGGACGACACCAACCCTAGGTCACGACTATGACTAGACATCCCTAAACCACAACATGTCGAACATGGTTTGAATAACCCTTGCGGAAACTCTCCATTTATTGTGGGTATTAGCCCAATGGGTTGCTGTTTGGTTGTTTTGGCTTTGTATAGTGGGCTTGTGCAGGGTCTTTGAGGCCTATTAGAGATTTGTTAGAGATGTTATGCATATATTCGATGGAATTTAATGATGAAAGCTGATTTACATTGCCATGATGTTTCAGACTAATGAGCCTGGAGGTAGCTTTTGATGTGCAGGACCATACCAATGGTTATGTACCAACTTGAATTAGTGCATGGGGAGATGATTGGATTTCGGACCTCCCTGGGGTTGAAGAGCCCATTAGATGGGCGTTGGGATGGCGGAGGAAGCGGGGACAGCCTTGTAGCGAGCAGTACCTGAGAGAAAGAAAGAAAGGGCCTCCCTCATCGGGACGTTTTGTGATGACCATAGCCCATGGGGATCAGCCCTTACAGTTGGGACGGTCAACCCTAGATTGATCGGGGACGCCACCCGAGAGGCGGGATGGACGATTTCGGGGCGGCGTTTGTGGCAGCATGTTAGGCGTTGGCACATGTGACAGTTGCTAGAGCCACAGGAGGAACTGGCGATCTTGCTCATTTGATGGTTATTGAGCTCTAAAAGGGCCAACGTCTCCCAAAAGGGGCTTGACGCCTTGATTATTTTGCTCATTGTTGGCATTTTAGCATGTAAAGGAAGTGACAAATGGTGAAAACTGAATTATTAGCCTTGTCGGCTGTTTTTGTTGACCTATTTTTTTAGAATTTGGGTCAAGTATTGTATAAATAGAGGGATGTTTTTCCCTCTTTTGGATCATGGCATAACTTGCTCTCATTGGAGGTGACATTTCTAGTCTTTTGTTCTTGGTTTGTTCTTGTCTCTTTGAGTGTGTCGCAACCTCTTGGAGGAGTTAATTTTGGCAAAGTGGTGCTTGCTATATGCTATTGGAAGGTTTACAATAGGGTTGGATTTGGTTTTCTTCATCATCTTGTAAGTGTTCTTCTTCAAAGCTTCTTGATTGAATAGTTGTGGTCTAACATTTACATTCATTTGTTATCTTGTTGTATTGACTTGATCCTTGAAACCCTAGGAGCCAACACACAAGTGGGTCGTGGCTTTGTAAATACACATAGCATAAACTTTTAACCATTGGATTTAGGGAGTTTAGCCTAGCCATAGCTTCACTAACCCTCTCTTGTCTTGGCTAGCTTTGAGCATAATTGAAGAAAGAAGTGATCCTAGGCCTAATTAAAGTTACACCTAGGGTTTACTTCTAGGGTTTATGAAGCCTTGTATTGAGCAACACTTTTCAGCCCTAGATTTATCCTTATAAGTTAGCCGTTTTGCCAAGGGTCTTAAAGAGTTTGGAAGCTCTAGGCCTATCTTTAGCTACACCTAGATAGGTCTTTCTTTCTTAGGATTAGGATTAGTGGCCTTGCTTTAGCTTACCATTAAACCCTAAGCCTCTTGTCCTTAGGTTTGAACTCCTTCTAAACCATTAGCCCATACTTCTATGACTCCATTAACCCAAAGGCACTAGTCTATGATTGATTGCTTGAGCTTGTTGTGCCATTAAAGCAAACTCTTCAAATCTCAAACCTAACTAACTAGTCACAAACCTGAAAGCTAGTTTAGGACTAACCCTAGAAGGGACAACGTTGGCCTTAATCTGAACTTTGGATGAAGGTGCGGCCCTGTATATACAGCCAAGTGAGTTAGATCATTACTTTTCTTTGGTTAGAAATTGTCAAAGGAAACGTCCACATTGGCTAGCTAACACAAGAACACCAAAAATTATATAGGCGTGACGTCATCCTCTTTATTCTTTGCTTGTACCTGCAGATTTGTGACATTTGGCAGCTCTATTGATTTGACATTGAGAATTTAAATATTTAATACATCTGTAAGCTAAATTTGCAAACGTTTTTGCTCTTTGTCATAATTTTTAGCCTATTGATTAAAGCTGACGTAACACCTATTGAAGAAACAATATAGGTGATACAGCAACATATATGAGCTTGGTTTTGACATACTTATTGCATTATTGATATGATACAAGGATTTAATATTGAAAAGTGAATGCTCTTATGCGTTATTGAAGAAGTGATTTTAATCTTTTGCTATTGAGCCATCATTGACTTAAGTCAATAATAGCATTAATCTATTGCTCATATATTTATCAAAAGATAGTCTTAGATAACATGAAATTACTAACCCACTGAAGCACTTTCTAGTTCTCTTTGTCTTGTCACGCAAACAGGTTCCATTCAGTGGGATATCTTATGATTATCTTACTTGAAATTTCTGAAATCATTGGAAGGGTTCTCTTGACTTATCAACTAGCCTTCAGCACACTTTCCAGTTGACTTGGGGACGTCTCCTTGGACTTGCCCTCCTAACAGATTGCCTTAGGGACGTCTCCCTTGGACTTGCCCTCCTAAATAGAAAGAGCCCCCATCGAGGTGACAGTGGGTGGGGAAGCTCCTGTTACGCCGGTTTCAAGCCCTGACTCAAGCCCTTGGACCTTTCCTACAAATCGTGCGATAACAGGCCCTTCGCCCCCCCCACTACCTCTCTAGCTACCTAACATTCCATCCCCCTTATGAAAGTGTTGTCCTTAACGCTTGGTGTACAACCATATACTAGGGTCCCATGGATAAGTGTGGACCAAAGTGTTGAAGTAGAATAGAGAACCAGAGTTCCATTGAGAAATGAAGCCACCATGCTAACTTCCATTGTAAATTGGGGTCCCATGTCCAAGTGATTATGTGAATTCCACGCAAAAGATATCGGAACAAAATAACCAACTGAAAATAATGCTCCAAATACTGACACCTATCATGTGGATCTAAATAAGAATATACACCCCCTTAAGAATATACCACTGTAGAATATGTACGCTGGACACTAGTAATCATAACGAGATCCTGATTTGTCACATTGATGTTCTCTACAGAAGGTGGAGTAGAGTCATCAAATAAAATATGAAAATGGTTGTCATCCCAAAAATGACAATTATCCATAGACCAATCATCACAATCGACCTCAAAATCATACCAAGAATATACTTATTGATTATATTCATCCCTGATATTTGCCATAAGATATCTCTCCCACATGTTATTCGAGATCCTTTTCATATTGTGACAAATATCCCTAATATCTTGTTTCCCCTCGTGTAGATGGTGCTAAAGGGCTTTAGTCTTCTGTAGAATGCCCATGAGGAGTTGAGAGCCAATATCCATTGGAAGCACAACATATAATATATAAAAAGAAATCTCTTAAAATTATTTATCCAATGACACTGATTTGATAGCAATTTGAACACCATGTGAAAAGTTATGAACTCTTCAGTTCCGCTCTTATCACGAAACCCCCCTAAAACAACTTCTTTTAAATCATATATCTTCACTTCTAGAGCTCTGATTTGGGTGATTTTTTTTTGAAACCAACTATTTTTGAAATAGGAACTTTGATATGTAATTTGTTTTAGCAAATTTGGCCTCCAAGTTCTACATAAATAAAAAAATCACACTGCCATTTGTAGAAAAAACCGTGAAAAATTGTAGATTTTAAATTGTCGATATCTTGACTTCCCGTACTCTGTTTCAGATTATTTTTTTTCTTTTTTTAATTGGGTGTTTTTCTGAGAGGAAATCAGATATACAACTCGTTTATGCAAATGTTTCACATAAATATACAAAAAATTTCTGGAATGTTGCATTCCTCTTTTTATTTTTCGAAAAAATCTGCAAAACAAATAAAAATAAAATTGTCCACACTTATTGCTAAGGAAAGTGCTCTAATACCACTTGTTAGGTACCAACTACATGAATACAAAATACCACAATAGTACCAAAGATATTTGAATACAATCACCACACAAGATATATGGAACAATATAGAAAACCACCACTTTATTATAAAAAAACCCTTGAGGTAGGGAAACACCATACAATGGATCCTATTATGGAAGGGATCCTCTCCTGTTCACTTTCCTCTTCAAGTGAGTTTCCTCCTATTGAGCTAATGCTCTAAATACAATAATTCTCTTTTATATATCATTAAATTGCATGGACCCCTTTATATAGTGATACCAACCACCTAAGAACATTCTAGAGGAGGAACCTTCTAGAAGAAGAAGTCATTGTACATTTATTATATATAAATAACTACAATATTAATGGGCCTTATTTAATACTATAGTGGACCTATTCTACCTTACATTGAATGGCCTCCACTATGGGCCCTTCGGGCCCTCCACTACCTTTCTAGCTACCTAACGGATTCATAATCTTTGGTTAGTTTTCATCCTGTAATCGTAGGAGTGCTCATAGGTTTGCAATATTCCATTTGAAATTTATTCAACATTTATTTAATGTATTTGGTCCGAGATATGAATTTTCATTTTTCTGATTATGAAACTTGTAATCCTAGGAAGAATGTCAGTTCACCAAACATTGACATCTTGAACTCTTTTTTCTTTTCTGTAGCAAATTGCTTTCTTAGAGGATTGAGATTACTTCCAAAGATGATATCATCTACATATACTACAACAATAATCATATTCTAATTTTCAATTTTAATGCATTGTTGTTGTCAGTAGCCCCTCTTTTGTATCCTTGCTATTGTAGATTATTATCAAGTCTTGAAAACCATGCTTTGGGAGCTTGTTTGAGACCATACAATGCTTTATTTAATTTGGAAACATAGTCTTTATTTTATGATAACATAAATCCTTCAGGTTGTTCTATATAAAATTCTTCTTCTAAATTTCCATTTAAGAAAGAATATTTGACATCCATTTGATATATTTTAAATTTTTTAAAACATGCAAATGCCAAAAACATTATGATAGCTTCTAATCTGGCCACTGGGGAAAATGTTTCCTCAAAGTCAATTCCTTCTACTTGAGCATATCCTTTACAAACCAATCTTTCTTTATTCCTTATAACTTGACCATCTTCATTAACTTTGTTTTTAAAAATCCACTTGGTCCCTACCACATTTTTTTCTTTTGGTCTTGGACAATCTCCCAGGTTTGGTTTGATTTTTCTCTATTTGATCAAGCTCTTCATTCACGACTTTAATCCAATATTCATCTTTTTTGGACTCTGCAAATGTTTTGGATTATATTAGGGAGAGCATTGCTTGCCTTCTTGTTTTAACTCCAACAATTTTATTTGCTATGATTTGACTTTCAAGATGATATCTTTGTACTCTTCTTGATGTTGCTTTTGACTCTTGTCTTGGTGATGCTTCCTCTTCGTTTTATTCTTCACTTTGTGATTCTTCTTCTTGTATTTCTTTAGTTTCTTCTCCATCATCATCATTTATACTTCTTTCATCAACTCATGAATTTTATTGAGATTTGATTCTTCTTGATTTTAGATCATCCACTTTTACATTTTCACTTTCCACAATTTTGTGCAATCTTAGATTGTAGCATCTGTAGGCCTTTTTATTGGATGAGTAACCAAGAAATATACCATCATTTGATTTGGAATCAATTTTTTCTAGGTTATCATCATCTCTTTGTGATTCTTCTTCTTGTATATCTTTAGTTTCTTCTCCATCATCATCATTTATACTTATTTCATCAACTTGTGAATTTTATTGAGATTTGATTCTTGATTTTAGATCATCCACTTTTAGATTTTCACTTTCCACAATTTTGTGCAATCTTAGATTGTAGCATCTGTAGGCCTTTTTATTGGATGAGTAACCAAGAAATGTACCATGATATTATTTGGAATCAAAATTTTCTAGGTTATCATCATCTATTTTTATATAGCATTTGCTCCCAAAGATTCTGAAGTGTTTGAATGATGTTGGTCTGCCAAACCACAACTCATATGTTGTCTTGTCACGGTTGACCCTAATTTGTGCTCTGCTGAGTATGTATATTGTTGTATATGCTGTTTATTTCCAATATATATCTGGGAGTTTGTCTGCATTTAACATAGTTCTTGCTGCTTCTTGAACAATTCTATTTTTCCTTTCGATAACTCCATTTTGTTGAGGAGTTCTTGGATATGAAAAATGTCTTTTAATTCCATGAGCTTCACAAAACTCATTGAACTCATTTGAGGTAAATTGTCCTCCATTGTTTGATCTTAGGCACTTGATTTTGAGATCAGTCTCATTTTCAACATGTGCTTTGAAGACTTAAAATTTTTCTAATGCTTTTTATTTATCTTTAAGAAAGGATATCCAAATCATCCTTGTATAATCATTAATGAATACAATGAATTTATTTTCACATTGTATGCTTTTAGTTCTTGTTGGTCCACAAAGGTTAGTGTGAACAAGTTTTAATGGTTTTGATGTAGAATATTTTTTGTCTTAAATCTTACTCTTGTCTACTTTCCATGTTGGCAGTGCCTACAAACAAAGTTTGAAGGTTTTATAATCTTTGACATGTCTTTCACAACTTCCTTCTTATTAACTTTTATCAAGTTGTCAAAGCCTATGTGTCCCATTCTTATGTGCCATAGACAAATTTCATCTATTTGTCCCACGAGATTTTTTTCTTCTTCTTCAATGTTTAAGATATAAACATTGCTTGGTGTTCTTGGTGAAACAACCACTAATTTTCCCGAGTCTTCTTTTCTAATTTCACATTTTTGAGAGTCAAATATGAGTATGTGTCCTTGATCACATGTTTGGATCACACTGAGGAGATTAGGCTTCAAATTTTCAATTAATAGCACATTTTCTTCTTTAGTTCTATTATTTCCTAGACTGGTTGTACCCTTTCCAAGTATCTTGGAAGAGACATTATCTCCAAATGTAACACTTCCTTTTTTCAGATTGAGGAATTTGTCTTGATATCCAATCATATGCTTTGAACATCCATTGTCAACATACCATTGACTCCTTTTATATTTATCATATAAGGCTACTTTACACTCTGTTTCCTTTTCTTCTATTTGTCTTTCTTTCCATTTCTTTTTATTCTTGAATTTTGGAAGTTTTTATGGGATGCTTTGGTAGTATATAGTCACTAGCTTTGTGACCATAATTTTTGCATTTGTGGCATTCAACATTGTAATTTTGCAGTGGAGAGAATGAATTGTAGTTTCCATTCTCTTGATTATTATTATTCTTGTTGTTCTTATAACCATATCTTTGAACATTTTTATGAGTGTATTTTCCATAAGCTCTACAATGTAATGCTTTATGCCCATCTTTCTTCCTTTTTGGAAGAGCTTTGAAGGGAAGCTACATAACTTTTTGTATTTTTATTAGTTCGTTGAGATGTAGAGCTAGATCCTTTGTTAGACTTATTTTGATCATAACCTAGTCTTTACTTATTGATTGATGATCTTTGATTGTTAAGAATATCATCCAAGATTCTTGAACCGTTTTCAAATTTACTTATGACCTCTTCAATTCTTTTGGCTTCTTGGAGTTTATTCTTTAAGTAAATAATGATTTGTTCTCATTCCTGGTTATTGAAACTTCCTTTTATCTTATTTTTGTTTTTCTTCATATTCTAATAGTTGTTCTCTTAATGATTTGTTCTTCTTTTTATACTTTCTCAGTTATTCAAGAGAACTAATAAGTTCTCCTTCAAGGTATACTTCTCCTTCAACTTCAGAGTTTTCTTCATTATCATCAACAACATTATTTTGAGTTTCTATTCTCATAAAAAAAATAAATTATTGTCATTTTCACTCATGTCAGATGAACTATTGTCTTCTTTGGAGTAGAAGTTTTTATTTTTCTTATAGAATTTTTTCTTGTTTCCAGTTTTTCTATTCTTAAGTTCTTTATGGTTATAAGTATATCCATCATCACTATCCACCTACTTGGTATAGGGACATTTGGAGGAAAAATGCCCAACTTTTCCACAGTTGAAGCACTTAGGGTAACTTCCCTTTGTATTTCCTAGACCCTTTCTTGAGTTTCCTTATAAAGTTAGCCTCTTCTTCATCTGATATGTTTGAGTGATTTTCATTTGGCACATGCTCATGGTTCTTTGTTTCTTTTGATGATTTGAAGGAAACTTCTCTTTTTTATGTTTTTTCTTGCCTTGTTCTCATTTCATAGGCTATAAGAATCCCATGAAGTTCATCCATTGTAAGTTTGTCAAGGTCTTCTCTGTTAGAATCTCATAAGTGTTGTAGATATTGACATTTATTTACTTTCCAATGATTACTTCAGTGTTATAATACAACAATTATATCTAGTATTATACAATAGAGACAATAACATCACAAAAATCTAACCATGCACAAGAGACACAATAAGTATCCTAGGGAAACGCACAATGGGGTAAAAACCCAATTTTTTTTCTCTAGAGATGATCAAGAGATGATTCACTCTCGTCTCCATGATGGATTGTTGTTTTCCCAAATTGCCACAAAGTAGTCTTCAATATGATGACCCAAAAGTATCCTTTCACTTCCCAAGAATATGCCTTCTAATAGTCAATGGTTCAACCTCCTTCTCTCCCATGTCTGCATCAAATTTTCCTTAGAAGGATAGCTCAGACCTGTGATAATAGTGCAGCTAAAAATATTTCATATATTCTCCAAGAGTGGGTTCAAACCTGCAATGAAAGTGCCTCAAATATACCTCATACTCAGTGATAGTTTTCCCCCTAGTATACTTGAAATTGTTCTTGACAAGGAGAGCTTGAACCTGCAATAGAACTTCCCTCAAACACGGCTCAGACCACCCTTCAAATTAACTCAGATCCTCCCTAAGAGAAAACCTTTTACCAACACTTAATAAGCTAAAATCTACCTCCACTCATACCTGCACTCTTCCCTCAAACTTTGAACTTGGATATGTATCCAAATGTCACCTTAGACCTGCACCTTTCTTGCTGTCTCAGACCTTAGACTTAAGCTGAGTACTACCTTAGATGAGAGAGTGTTGTATAGGATGTGGTGAATCCCCTCCTATATATAGTGATTGAGTCCCTTAGGTTAGGGCCAACCTATGATAGTTTAGGGCCGACCTCATAATTTGTTATTTTATTTCTTTTACAATGTTCCTAATGGGGATGACTTGTACAATTGCCACAATACTATTTGTATTTCAATTTTATAATATTTCTTCATGTTTTTCTTAGGGCCTACTTGTCTTTTTCTTATTGCTTGGGCATCCTTGGGTCTTCTTCGTGGTCATTGTGTTCTTGTCATGGAGAATGGTGACTGCAGTTTCCAATTTATAACTCTCCCTCTCAATTAGGGAGGCATTCTCCATCTCATCACGTTTGTCTCAGGATCACACAACTTCTCTTAGAGACATAGTCTTTCCTTCTTGGATTCTTCTTCTGTCATAGAAAAGTTTCTCATAACTCATGTTGATGATATTTTATCCACACAACTATGTCTAGCATATCAGATCGGTCTTTGTCAAAGTCACCATGACAGGGACAAAATCCATATCTGGGTTATTCACTACTGGTAGAACTCTTGTAAGTGAATGTCTGCTCGAAGCTATCTGACATTGTGAGAACAAATCATGCAACAAAATCGAACCATACTCCATCTTAGTAATTAGACATGATACACATCATCTGGGAGCATCAAACCATACTCCATCTGAGTAATTGGGTATGTTGTAGAATAAATCATGTGATGAGCCCTGCACACTCAACATAGTGTCCCATAGTTGTCATTCACTCAACAAAGTGATAGGTGATTACAATAATAAAAGTTTTGTAACCATGTCATGCATTCGAGGTCTCATTATCATATGTAGAATCCCTTTAGTGGTCACAACCTCATTGTCCTTTCAGACCTTATGGGTCTCGACGTCCTTTTGGACTTTATGTCATTACGAGACTTCATCTAGATCACACATAAATATGCATCAATCTCCCACATATAACTAGGAAACTTTCTCATAACTATCCAACTCACACAAAATTTGGACATCTATCCCTATGGCTAGCCCTTTTGGTTGGTACACTAGGAATCCAGTCCACAATGACTAGGCACCTAACCACAAGGATTAGGCCATCTAGTGCACACACACTATCCATCTAGCCCAAAACTAGGAATCCTCCAACCACACTCATGGTTGTCCCTCCATATTGAAAGCTGGGCATCTGCCATCCTTGAAGGCTCAACATCCTATTGACCCTTTGTGAGGTTATGTTGATTGGTGCCATAACTGGTAAAATTCCTATGAATGACTACTTGCTCCTACCACACTATGCATGCTACTACCTTTGGAATCACATACATAACTCATCACTCCCTCTCACAAGGGAAGTCAATTCTGGACCACACCAAGCTTGCCTTGACATAGGCTTGGTCAACACATATGCTATCTACTCGTCTGTAGAAATATATTAGAGCTTCACTTCTCCCTTTTGCACCATGTCTCAAATGAGATACTGCGAGAAGCCTTACCTCTTTCATGACTCATGTCATTGGTCGCGATATGCTGTTTATAGTGCTACATAATTCTGCTTCCAAGGATCCTAACTGATCTTGAGCTAAGGAAACACCCATTGGTACTCTTTATGTCATCTTCACTCTCTGCTTGGTCATATCTGTATATTTATGTAGTCTCAATTCATCACATGAGACACATCATATCCAATTGTACCAAGATGGTACACCTGCTCTACTGCAACCCAATCTTCTCAATCAATAGCTAGCTCTGGGTGCTTTCTACAAAGCACTGTCTGGCTCTCTGTTTGAGAGTAGGTCCTCTACTCTCCTTGTAGTTACTCCTTCTGGGATTCTATAACTGCTAATCACTGAGACTAAGAATGAATCAATAATTTGTAGAGTAGGTCCTCTACTCTCCTTGTAGTTACTTCTTCTAGGATTCTGTAACTGCTAATCACTGAGACTGAGAATGAATCAATAATTTGTCCCTCTGTAACTGGAGGTGACTCCTCCTATGTCTCTTCTCCCTCTGAATGTATTACTACTTCCCTATCTGGGAGTGCTTCTACATATACTGGAACTTCTGCCATGTCTGCTCCATACTCTATATTTCCAGATCCACATAGAATTTATCACAAAATTCTCGTCATATCTCAACACACATCATCCCTTCATGATGGACTTCATTCATTATAATGTACATCCAAAGTTGCTAGCATGTTTCCTCTAATGATACAAATTTACCAAAGCCATACATCTTGAGATCCTCTGAGGTCTAATCTTTAAAGTATCACTGGGAGCTACATCTTTCTTCCATATGCAAGATATCATGAAGCATATGCTTCTACCAAGTCACAACAATACTATCTGTCCACAGGTTCTGTTAACTCCACTATTTTCCCAAATACTTTGACTCCCTCTAAGTCAAGTGACTCCTTCTGAAGCCCGAAGGATATCCATCTATTCTGCAACATCATCTTTCCTTGATTCTTGTGACATCATTTTTATCTTGAAGACATCTCATGTCTCTTCATGTTTTCTACTGCCTCTGCAGTACTTTATTATACAAAGAGAATTATGGGCTCCCGTACCAGGGATCATGGCCCTTTTAGAAAGTAAGAAATATGGGCTCCCACACAAGGGATAATGGCCCTTCCTACAAAATAATAAATTAGGCCTCCCACACAAGGGATAATGGCCCTTCCTAAAAAATAATAAATCAGGCCTCCTGTACTAGGATAATAACAAATATGGCCTCCCATCAAGATACCAACCAAAATGGCCTCATGTACTTGGGATAATAACCTTTTAAAATAAATCTTGGACTCCCGTACCTAGGATAATGGTCCAGGTCATGAGGAATCTCGTACTATCGATAATGGTCCTCATCATAAAATACAAGTTACTATAGAATAATTAAATAAAAAAAATTATAATACAAGACTTACCTTGATCCTTTTGTTGATTTGCAACCATGCTTCTGCTCGCCCTGCTTGATTCTTTATTCCATGTAGATATCATCAACATTAGAGGTTGATGTATGCTTCATGTACTTTCTCTTCTTCTTGGAGTAGTACCTTGCAATGTGACCAAGCTCTTCATAATTGAAATATATTGATGTTTTAAAAGATCCTAGTGGTTCTGAAGATGATCGTCCTGACAATTTATATATTCCTTCTTAAACACCAATCACTTTTTCCTGAGTGTATGTCTAAACCTTTCGACCATATAAGAACCTTTTCATCAATGAATGCTATGTCGTCAATGAATGCCATGTCCTAGTCCATATATTTTAATGTTGAGATAGAGAATAGGTTTCGCCTTATTCTAGGTGTAAATAATATATTATTCATATGTAGTATATCTCCAAATTCTAGTTGAAATGTTGATGTTCCAATACCCTTTACTGCATACTTAATGTTGTTTCCAATCTTGCCTTGTAACACTGAAATTCATCTTAGTAAAACTTCTAAGGGATTTTCTATGTCTGGTCATATGTTTGGAGACATTGATTTCTATCATCCATGTATCACTATTATTGGTAATAATGTATGTAAGAGTTGAGAATAGGTAATGATATTTCATATTTCTTCTTCTTTGCAACTGGATAGGGAAAAATTAGGTTAAAACTTCAAACTCATCAAAACTGCAATTTGAGGGCATCGATAGGTGCACTAGGCCAAGGCGAGTTGATATACGCCAAAATATGTCAATAAAAAGTCAAATAAATGCTCAACAAACTTCTTCAAAAGTTGCTCCAGTAGCTGTAGTTTTCTCCAGTTGCTATAGTTGCAGTGTGCAACAACAGTTTTCTCAATCTCCACCAAATCAAATTTTGAGACTTCCAGGGGGTGCACTCTGCTAGGGAGAGTTTATTTGTGGTATAATTATCCCAAGAGACCTTTATAAGATTGCTCAATGAGCTTGTCAAGGTTTCTTGCAGTTATTTCTCTTACGACAATTTCCTAGTTCAGTTTAATGTGAAATGGAAGAATTTTTATCTAGCTTTGATACCATGTTAGAATTTCATAAGTGTTGTAGATCCATTTATTTAATTTTTGATGATTACTTCAGTGTTATCATACAACAATTATATCCAGTATTATACAACAGAGACAATAAGATCACATAAATCTAACCATGCACAAGAGACACAATAAGTATCTTGGGAAAACTGTTGGGTATGTGTTATATTATTTGCACAATTTTTTTGCCTCGGGAAATGTGTCACATTTTTGCCTCGTTTTTCGTGTTGCCTCGATTTTCATGTCCATTATTGGGCGGTTTTTCGGCGCATAGTTTTTTCCGATGGTTTTATATTTCCGATTAAGGACTTAGGGTTGTTGACTGATCCAGGTCACTGGGTTAGGGTTTTGGATGTTTTTGGCTCCTATATGTATACTGTATTGTAAACAATGTATCATTATGAATGAATATAGAATATGCTAGTTTTCCCGATTTGGGTTTCCAGGGGAAAAATATCCATGTAATGTTTGTATTTTCCATATTATATTTTATGTTCTTTTACTACAAATCTGTTTTCAATAAATATTGTACAAGGTTAAAATCTACAAAAACCCACAATGGGGGAAAAACCCAACAAAATTTTATCTAGAAGAATATCCAATCCAAGTTTCCATAATAGAATAACAAGACCATGCGATCTGTTGATCAAGAGATGATTCACTGTCACAAAGTATTCTTCAATATTCTGACCCAAAATTCTCCTTTCATTGCCCAAGAATATGCCTTCTAATAATCAATGGGTCGGCCTCTTCTCTCTCATAGATATGCATCAAATTTTCCTTAGAAGGATGAATTGGAACCGTGATAATATTATTGCTAAGTATATCTTGGATCTGCACCAAGAGTGGGTTTAGAACTACAATGTAAGTGCCACAAATATCCCTCATACTCGGCCACAATTCTTCCCCTAGTATACTTGAACCTTCTCCTGAAAGGGAGACATTGATAGGGAGAGCTTGAACCTGCAATACAACTTCCCTCAAATAGGGTTGGAACCGTCATTAAAATTAAATCAGACCTGCCCTCAAAGGTAACCTCTGACCAACACTTAGTATGATTGGATCTACCTCCACTCGGACTTGCACTCTAGTCTCAAACTCTGAACTCAAATCTATACCCAAATGTAACCTCAGACCTGCGCCTTGCTTGCTGCCTCATACCACAAATTTAGGCCGAGTACTACCTCAAATGAGAGAGTGTTTTATAAGATGGGGCACCTCCCCTCCTATATATAATGATTGAGTCCCTTAGGTTAGGGATGACCTATGCTAGGTTAGGGGTGACCTCATAATTTGTTATTTTATTTCTTTTAAAATGTTTCTAATGGGGCCGACTTGTACAACTTCCACATTACTAGTTGTATTTAACTTTTATAATATTTCTTCATGTTTTTCATAGGGTCGACTTGTATTTTTCTTGTTGCTTGGGCGTCCTTGGGTCTTCTTGGTGGTCATTGTGTTCTTGTCATGAAGAATGGTGACCACAATTTCTAATTTCTAACATTCCCAATATTTCACGATAGATACCTTGGCATCATATCTCATTGGTAATGATATCACCACCTTTTGGACAATAATTTGGTATTTTAACTCTTCACCCAATGCTATGATTGAATTGACAATTTCATTCACTCTTTGAAGATATTTTTCAATGTTTTCTTCCTCTTTCATCTTCAGACTCTCAAACTACCCTCTGTATGTTTGAAGTTTTTCTTGCTTAAATTTTTCATCTCCTTCATAGATGATTCTAAGTTTATTCCAAATTTATTTTTCTTATTTACAATGCATCACTTTTACAAAGATAAAGTTTGTTAATCCACCCATAATTTCATTAACAACCCTTGAATTATCATTATAGAGTTTCTTTGCAGCAACGTCCGAAGGTGCAGTATGTGGTGCTTTGTAACCATTTACCACAGATATCCAAACATCACAACCAAGGGCCATCATATAATGTTTCATCCTTATAATCCAAAAGGCATAATCATTTCCTTTGAACAATGGTGGTCTATTAGAGGAAATTCCTTCTTGTTGATCCATTGTGATTTCTCAGAATCTTCCTTCCAATGATTAGACTGTGGTGAAGGAACCTTCTCTAATACCAATTGTTGGAATGTTGTTCAATACTGAGAGGGGGGAGGTTGAATCAATATTGTTTCTTTTTTCTCAAATTAAATTAATTCTTTAATTATTAATATATGAACAATAAAAATTTATCAACAAGATTGTATAGAACTTTGAATTTTAAATGTAACAATCATAAAAATTATATTTCTTTTACAAGTTAAAATTTGTAGGAGACACCAATATCTCTTATTTTGAGCACCAACTAAAGGAAACACCAATCCCCTACTTTCCAAGCACCAACTTGAGGAAGCACCAACTCCCTGTGGACCAGGCTCCAACCTATAGAGGACTCCAATAGAGCACCAACTTGAGGAAGTTGTAACTCCTTGCTTTAGGATTTAACCTGTAGATGAATCCAATCCTCCCTTGCTTCTTCCTTCCACCCTCACTTCTTGTGAATGTTTCAAGTTCTTCCTTGGACCCTGTCTGTGTTTAGATCTTTTGAATTAGACCAAAAAGACACTTTCGTTTCACCATAATTTCTTTTTTATATAGTCTATCAACATGTATCAGTTTGAAACATTTTGTTTCTTTATATGCACCTCTTCATTTAATTAACAATAATGCTAACATTTTGTCATTAAATTTTTTGTCTTTAATTCAAAAGACTTCAAATCCCTTGTAATTTGTTTCAACATTTATCCCTTCACATGTTGTAGCAGTTAATGAAATGTCTGGGTGTTTTAAAATTTGTTTACTTTTTGTTGCAATGATTATCGAACAAAAACCCTTAACTGGATTCGAGCTCTAGGATTTTATTTCATGAGTTACTTCAAGTGAATTTTCACAATAAGGTTTTTCTTTTGTTCCTGATTGTATAGAGTCTTCATAAGGTATTTTCAATGCATCCTCCAACCTTTTAAAGGATCAAATTCAAACTTTAAATGCTTCTCTGGTGCATTTCTTGTATTGAAAGTGGTGTATGGGCATTAAATTTTTGGCCTCCTTTTCCATAGGACCAAAGGCTATGACCAACGACCTAAACGATGAGGTGCAATCCTTGTTCTATACCTTATACTGAAGGCACCTTTAAACTTTTCCAAGTGACCACTCCCGATAACCAGGTGCTATATCGGTTAGCACCTTAACTGCTTCAAAACTTCATATGATTTCGACCTATGATCGAGGGTGAACACCCACACTCCTTATCCCGACACTTAACAAAATCAATGGTTGTTTTTTAATCAATCGTTGAGTGGACAGTTGGCGTCCATTTTTCACGTTTCCTTTTTCTTGTTGACTCTAGTCAATAATCACAAAATGTGAATTAGTTGTGGATTTTCCGATCCAATCGACGATGGACTTGAAATTTATAAAGGAAAATTTGAATTACACCTTCGGGTCATGGCTTGGGAATTATACATCGTGCTAGTTTAAATATGAAATGTATTAGGGCCATTCGATCCTGTTTCCATATTGATCCAATGATCATCGATTAGTCATCATTGTTCAACTTGATTTTTGGCTAAGACTTCCTCTTGGACTGCCAACCTTTCATCAACACCAATTTATGATTCGATAACTATAAATATTCTTCATTGGAGTGACCTGTTTCAGACTCTAATTAATCATTCAGATCAATCACTGGTTATACATATGTTTGTACACGAAAATGTGAGGATCATTGATCCTTTGTAGTGATCAATGATCACTATATAAGGTTTCTTCACAACTTGGTTTTAACCAGTTTCTTATAATACTCCTCACACTTTTGTATGTAATTAGTTTATGTATAGTTATAGGATTGACATTATCATAGTTTTAGGCCTAGCACCTGTTAGTAACAAAGACAATGTTCAGAATCCCTATTGTATAGTTTGTTCAAGGGAAACCTCAATCATCTTTTTGGCAGCTTTTCAACTTCATCCTTGTATGTATTAGAATCACAAATCATCCTCTCAATCTTCTCCTTAATCCATCTACCCTTATCATTTGTAATGGTAATTTTGTTTTTCTAAGTAGTCGTTCTTTCCTCAACAAATATATTGACAATTCTATTGGCATCAATATCAAAGAACACAATGATATGGGGAACTCCTCTCTACTCCTTTTTGAGGGGATGGAAACTGTTTTACCTATAGTTTCAAGATCTATTGAGAGGGAAGTGACATCTAAAAGAAACAAAACTTTTACTTTCTCATTGCCTTCTCTACTCAAAATAGAAGCTTGCATTGCAGCTCTGTATGCAATAGCCTCATCAAGGTTAATGATCTTTTGAAAATAGTATAGTAGGGTACTTTAATAGAGTTATAGTCTGAATGGACTTGTCTGGATGATAGACCCATATTGATCCTTGTTGACATCAATGAAAAAATCATAGTACCATGTCCAACACCTTGGGGTGTTGCTTTATCTTTGGATTAGTTACAGTTTCATGAAAACAAGTATTTGTAACACTCAGTATAACAAAGATGAAGTATATTGCAACTAGTGTTGCAATTCGTGAAGTAATGTGGCTTCAAAAGCTTCTTGTAGGACTTTATCTGAGACATGGTGCAGAAGGGAGCAATGAAGCTCCAATACATATGCACATATGATTATATTGCATATCATTTGAGACATGATATAAAAGGGAGCTATGAAGCTCCATTATCCAGAGACTAGCTTGGCGTGATGTAACATTTCTCCCTCACTGAGATGGAGTGTTGATGTTTTGGGTAGCACCAAGTAGGCATTCTCGTTCAACGACCATGTGACTTGGCTAAGGAGAATGGCCTAGTTGTAGTCTTTATCCTTTTTCGTGTGACTTGAAAAGGACTGATAAAGAATCGAGGTGTTGATGCTTCTCTAGATGGAAGTACTGGGTAGACACTCTCCTTCGATGGCCATGTAACTTGGCTAAGGAGAATGGACCAGGATTCATCTTAATCCTTGATCATGTGACTTGATGAAGGACTAATGAAGACTCAAGGTACATATGCATCAGGAAAAAACTCTCCTCTGATGGCCATGTGATTCAGCTAATGTGAGTGGCCCAAGGTGTTGATTTTCTCCATGTATTATCATTAGACAAATACTCTCCTTTGATTGCCATGCAACTTGGCTAAGGAGAGTGGCCCAAAGAGTTGATTTTCTCCATGTATTAGCATTGGGAATTCTACTCCAATGGCCATATGAATTGGCTAAGGAGAATGGACTAGGTGTGGTCTCTATCCTTGATCATGTGAGTTGACAAGGACTATTGGAGACACGAGGTGCTATGTGGGAGAAACATACATTAACTGGGTGCTATGTGGGAGGAGCATACATCAACTAGGTGTTATGTGAGAGAAGCATACATCAAATGGGTGCTATGTGGGAGAAGTATACATCAACTGGGTTCATGCCAGAGAATACTACATCAACCAGGCTCAAGGAAAACCTTTTTATGACAGAAGAAATCCAAGTATGGAGAATGCCTCCCTTGGAGAGGGAGTGTTGAAGTTTTGCAACTTTGGGAAGTAATTCTCCACAAATAAATACAAGAAGACCCTTCTACATAATTGAAGAATCCCATGAATAAATAGAAGACCATAGAAGAGAAGTCGGCCCCACAGGAAAATAATAAAGTGAAATTGAAGACCCCAAAAGAGAAGTCGACCCCATTGGAAAATAATAAAGAAAAATTAAATGTCTAGGAAGAGAAGTCGACCCCACTAAAGTGAATCAAACAATATAAATAAAGGGGACATATTCTCATTTATACACACACACTTAGCTCTCTCACTCAAGGAAAATAAGGCACAAGTCTGATGCAAGGATAGAAGACGCTGCAACTGGCGTTTCTTGGTACTATCTAGTGCAATACCTCTTGGTAAGTTGCACTATGCTTGGGAGGTGACTCTGCATTATCTCTTGGTCTATTTATTTTGGTGATAAACTTGTAAACTCTTGAATTGATTCTTCTAATAAAGGTTGTTGGTTTTTCTCCCAAGGATTGGGCTTCCCACGATAAATTCTTGTGTTCTTGTGTCTACTGTGCATGGTTAATATTTATAGATCTTGTTATTTCCATTGCAATATAGTTGATATTTTCAGTGTATATTTATTCTATGATAATTGTATTATGGAGTAAATATTGTTTTGTAATCATAAGGTAATAACTATCAAGATATGAGAATTCAAAAAATCAACAGTTTGAGAATCCAAAAACTCAATAGATAAGGACCATAAATTTGGGGGTGAGTTTCTAACAACTTTGGGATTTGAGTGAAGTATGCTTATAAGGTTGTAGATGAAGAAACACTTGGTCCCCTTCAGAAAATTCACGTTCAAAATGACCTTGATCTGCTTGTTGTTTAATGCGATTTTGAGCCATGACCAAATTTTCTTTGTGAGTATAGAGAATGGCCATGCAGATTGTAAGAGTTCGATCCACTTGCTAAATTTTGGAGACATTGGGAATGTGTGAGAGAATGAAGGGTGACCTTTGTCCATAAAATTCTTCAAAGGGAGTCATGTGAGTGGCTGTATGGTAAGAGGTTTTGTAGCACCATTCAGTGAGGGCTAACCACTGAACCCACATATTTTTTCTACCATACATAAAACACCTCAAATAGGTTTCCAAACACTTGTTGACAGCTTCAGTTTATCCATCAGTTTGAGGATGATATGCTATGATGAGATGCAATTGGGTTCCCCAGAGTCTAAAAAATTATTTCCAGAAAGTGCTGGTAAAAGTTGGATCATAGTTAGAAACAATAGAATTAGGCATTCCATGGAGTTTGAAGATATTATCCATAAAAATTTGAGCCATGGTGGATGTTGTGAATGGGTGTTGAAGAGAACATAAATGAGTATATTTGGAAAGAATATCCACTACTTCCATAATGAATGACTTATTTCTCGATTTAGGTAATCCAACAATGAAATCCATATAAATATCTGTCCAAATAGTAGGTGGAATCGAAAGCGGTTGGAGTGTGCTAGGAGCTTTGGTTGTCTCTCCCTTATTGGATTGAAATGTATAAAATTCAACCACAAAGGTGCAAATGTCCTGTTTCATACCATCCCAGAAAAAAGAATGTTTGACCCGTTCATAGGTTTTGGTAAAACCGGAATGCCCAGTTGTAAATGAAGCATGAAACTCAGAGAGAACAGTGGATTTAGGGTTTGTCTATTTGATTAAATACAAATGAAATTTATAATGAACCTCTTCATGGTGCCATGAGTACCCAAGAGAAGAATTAGGATCATGTTGCAGTGTTTGGATTAGTCTAGAAAGTTTGTGGTCTTGCAACCATTCCTGGCGAACCTCTTGAAGCCAGTCTGGGACAATGAATGAGAGGGAAAAAAGGGACCTGTTTTCTTCATATTTTCTTGAAAGGGAATTGACCACCACATTTTATTTTCCTTTTTTGTAGAGGATCTCATAATTATATCCAAACATATTGTTTACCCATAAAATGTGATTATACCCATTTTTGCCAAGTTTTTCTATAGATGAGAATATCATCAAATAAAACCAAGACAAAATGATAGAGGAAAGGATAGAAGACATGATTCATGAGACTTTGAAAAGTGGAGGGAGCATTACAAAGGCCAAATGACATAACCAAGAACTCATAGTGACCCTCATGAGTTATGAATGCAGTTTTGGGAATGTCTTCTTCTTTCATATGAATTTGGTGGTAGGGATAACTAAGATCAAGTTTGGTAAAATATTGAGCACCAATTCATCCAAAAGGTCATCAATGACATGAATAAAAAATTTGTATTTGATTGTGAGTTTGTTGAGGGCATGAAAATTTGGACACTTTCTCCAAGTAAATTTTCTCTTGAGTACCATGATGACTATAATAGAATAGGGGTTGGTACTAGGGTGGATGACACCGACTTCTAGCAATTCTTGAAAGATATTCTCAATTTCATTCTTCTGGGTGAAGGGATGAAAATAAGGGAGAACATTTGGGGGAAGAATTACAGGGACTAGAGGAATGGAATGATCATGGATAACTTGAAAACACAACTTGGTGTTGGGAGAGGATATATTGGAGCAAGGCTTGGACAGAGGGTGTCTCAACTGCCTAAATGGAATGAAATTGGGAAATAATGTCAGAATGAACTTTTTTGAGGAGCTTTTCCATTCAGTGGGAACGGATGATCTCACGTGAACCTGTTGTGATGCCTTGGAGCTAGTGTTGTTGGCCCTCATGTTGGAATTACATGGTTAATTTATATAAATCCATGGTGATAGGGATGATAGTGCATAACCATTCAACACCAAGTACACTATCACAACCACCCATGTCAATAACAAACATATGATATTTCATGTTGTATTTGTTGATTTTTCAATAGAATAGGCTCAAGCATGAAGTTTATTCCATTTTTAGCATTTTACTTGAACCATAGACAATTGTAGTTACACCATAAAAAATTTGTTGCAGTAACTAAGATCACAAGAAGAAATACCATGCACAAGTACATAAGAAGTATCCTGGGAAACCTTTCTCAACAAGGGAAGAAAACCTAACCAATCCTTTGCTATATTATTCAAGAGAAAGATTTCCCACACCATAAACCTAGCACACAAAAGGGTGCTCACAACACCAATAAGTCTAGCGCCCAAGAGAGGTGCACACTTCAACCCTAGAACAAGTACTTCTAAAATTTCCAAACTCACATTTGTGTTGTGTTTCCTCAATGGGGAAATCACCTTTATTTATATTAGACTAGACACATCAAAAGTGGTGTCTATTGGCACAAAAGGGTCGACCTTAATAACTCATAATATAATTAATAATTACCATATTAATTATCTTTTACATTAATTATCTTTCACTTTATGGTGGGGCCGACCTGTACCCGTTACATCGCAATTAGGGTTACAAGTAAGTCTAAATCTTAGACAATATAGCAATGTATCTCACACACCCACTAGTGCTCAGCCACTAGGGGCACGCCCACCTGTTCTTAGCCACAAGGACATCCAAGTCAACATATCTCTATCTCACTGCATTTCATAGGAGAATGAACATGATACACACTCACTAGTGCTCAACCACTAGGATCACGTTCACCTATGCTCAACCACAGGAACATCCTAATCAACAGATCTCTCTCTCACTAAGTGTCACATGAGAATCATTTGGAGTATCATATCATCTCAAATCTCTACATAGAGGAGAATCGTAAACCCATCACATGGGCTCCTTCACCCCTCACATGGGTGCACATCTTTCATCTTTGTCTTAGAGAGAAAAACACACACAACTCATGGGCATCTTCCCTCCATAGGGGCACACAATGTTCCATCTCCTTCTCAAAGAGGAATGACACACCCATCTAATGGGAACATCCAACTCATGGGCTTACTCACCCCACATAGGGGCACACATTGTTCCATCTCCATATCAGAGAGGAAAAACACACCCATCTCATGGGAAAACCCAACTCATGGGCTCTCTCACAGGCCGAATCACCCAGTTTATGTCATGAAGGATGTATCACACAACTTTAATCATCAACACTCCCCCTCAATTAGGGAGGCATTATCCACAAGGCCAAGTCTCTCACAGAAGTACTCGAACTTCGTCTTGGCTGTAATAATCAACACTCCCTCTTAGCTAGGGAGGTTTTCTCCACCAGGCCAAGTCTCTAACAGAAGTACTCAAACTTCCTCTTGGCAAGCGGTTTGGTGAAGATATATGCAATCTGCTCATGTGTAGGAAGGTACTGCATGTGTACTGCTTTCCTCTGCACCATGTCTCTGATATAATGATATTTTATCTCAATGGGTTTCGATCTATTGTGAAACATAGGGTTCTCAGAGAGATTCACACTGCTCTGGTTATCACAATGAATAATGGTGGGATCCATATCATGATCAAATAAATTTGTCAGAAGCTTGCAAAGCCACACTACTTTGCAGATTGCTACACTCAATGCTATATACTTTGCTTCTGTAGTACTCAAGGCCACAAAGCTCTACTTCCTGCTACACTAGGAAACCATGGCAAACCCCAAGGTAAAACAACAACCAAGGTTTATCTTCCAGTCCACTGTGCTCCCTACCCAATTTGCATCGGCATATCCCAATACACTTAAGTATACACATGAGGCATATCTCAGGCCATATCCAATTGTTCCTCTTAATACATGTTTCACTACTATCCAGTGAGTCTGTCTCGGCTGAATCATGAACTGACTAAGTACATCCATTGCATAGAATATATCAGGTGTGGTTTTAACCAAATACATCAGTGATCCTCTCAGTTGTGGATCAATCTCTCTTTAAATAACATTATTCATTTTTTTCAAATCCATCACCATTGGCGTAGGTATGATTTTTCACTCTATCATAGTGAACTTATTCAATATCTTCACTATATATTTTCCTTGACTCAGGAAAAATATCATCATTCATTTGGCATACTTCTAGTTCCAAGAAGTAGTGCATCCTACCCAGATCCTTCATCTCAAAGTCAGAAGTTAATGCTCGCTTGCATTCAACAATAAGTCTTTCTGAACTGGTAAGGAGTAAATTATCCACATACATGACCAAGATCACGCACTTGTCACCAATAATATGATAATATAGGTTTGGATCAACAACACTCTTGCTGAAACCCAACCTCATCAACAATCCATCCATCTTCTCTTACTAAGAACGAGGTGCTTACTTTAGTCCATACATGGATTTCTTCAACTTGTACACATGAGATTTGTCATTGTTTATAACAAATCCTTCTGGATTCTTGATATAACCTTCTTCCTCAATCTCATCATTGAGAAAGGTTGTCTTTGCATCCATCTGATGTAGTTTCCAACTCATGGATGATAGTACATATGGAAGTGTATCGGGCTATTAGATCAAATGTCTCATCATAGAGAACTCCCTATGTTTGTTTGAATCTTTTGGCTACAAATCTCGCTTTGTATTTCTCAACACTTCCATCAACTGCATGCTTGATCTTACAGATCCACTTGGAAGTCACTACAAACTTCCCTTCTGGTCGCGTAACAATATCCCATACATCATTATTCAAGATATATTGATATTCTTCTATCATGGCATCTTTCCATACTTTGTTACCTATAGCTTCTCCATGACAAGAAGGCTTAGAATTAATGATTTGACTCATGGATGAAAAGTAGTTCAAAAATCTCTTTGGTCTCTTGCTTTCTCAGAATGTTCCTTGAGAGAATGCATGTCCCTCTATCTCTTGCAGATTTTTTTGACCCCAGATAGGTTTTTAATGGCCTACTGCAATGTCTTTGTTCATATCAACTGGAGAAATGAATGTCTCCTTTTGAACTATTGAAAGGGAGAAGGTAACGTCTCTTCCTTCTTCTCAAATATTTTGACTCCCTCTGAATTTTGTAGGATAGATGTCTTCCTTTTCCTGTTTGTTAACATGGAGATGTTTCATGTCTTCTCAGGTCTGCTACTAATTCTACAGTATTTTGATGATCTCCGTACTAGTATAATAACCAAGATGGCCTCCCATAGGGATGGACTCCTATACTATAATAATAATCAATCAATGAAGGTTGGACTCTCGTACCAGGGATAATGGTCCAAGTCACGAGGGCTCCCACACTAGGGATAATACCCTTCACTATCAAAGATGCAATCAACTACATGTTTAATGATTAAATCAAACAATTTACTTGAGTCTGGAGTCATGCTCAATATTGTATTTGGTTTAGAGGAAGTAATCCTCATCTCTCTTGTCTTCATCCTTTTGAGGTGGGTCTAGATCAATATCAATAGTGGAAGCATATTGTCTTCCTTTCTTTCTAGTAGGACAATTTATTGCATAGTGTCCATACTTGTCACATCCGAAGCACTAGATGTATGTCATGTCTCTTCTCTGTTCATACCCTGAAGTTGATGAAGTCTTCTCATCTTTGAATGTTTGCCTGAAGTTTCTTTTAAATCTTCCTCCTTTCTTTGTATGAAGTGCAAGATCATGATTGTCATCAGGAGGGAAGTCTTCCACTCCTCCATCTCTAAGTCTAATTTCTTCTTGGGTTTAGTATGTCCACAAATAATCAAAAGCAGGTAGTTTTTCTCTTCCATTGATACTTTGAAGAAATGGTTCCCAATGTTTTGGAAGATTATTTAGAGTGGTCAAAACAAGTTCTCTTTCAGATAGGATTTCTCCAATGGCACCAAGCTGATCTCTGATCTCTGACATCTTCATAAATAAGGTAGCAACGATATCACCTTTTGTCATCTTGATACTTTGAAGATGGCCCTTCAATGTAAGGGATTTGAGGGTGTTTTCACTCTCAAACATATTCTTCAATGATTCATACATTTCATAAGTTGTCTTCAAGTTGGAAATAAAAGGTAGGAGATGATCTCTTACTGAGTATATGATTATCTTCCTTGCCTTGACATCATCCTCCTTTCTTTCTTCCTTCTCTTCATCGGTAGCTATCTCTGGTAAAGTATTTTGTATCACACTCAATAGGTCATCCTATTCAAGGGTGATCTGAATTCTTGAATTCCAGGAGCTGAAGTTGCTTGATCCATCAAGCCTATCTTCCACCAAGGTTTCGTTCTTCATATTTTCATATTTCTTCACAAACCCTTGTCAACTGGGCTAGAAAACCTAATAGCTAGGATAGACTAGCAAAATTAGTTTTTTTTGGGCTTATGAATACCAACAATAAGCCTTAAGAGAGTCGCAAGATTACTGGTCAGATGAAAATCTCTTTCAATGAGCTGCAAAAAACCTAAAACCAAGAATTTGCAGAAAATTGCGGCACCTCTACAAACCCTAGGGCCAAAAATTCAAAATGCTTGGAATTTCACTCTGAAAGTATTTGGAGGTACGATGGAGGAGGTCATACTCTCCTATTCCAAATTTATCCCCAACGTCCAAGTATTATTAGCTGAAACTGGAAAAGGAGGGTTGTACAAAATTTTTGGAAACCCTAGGAGGGTCATACGGTTCTACAAAAGAGGAGGGATGACTAGTATACGCTTGTGAAATGGATTCTTCAAGACCTATGCTCTGATACCATGTTGATTTTTCAATATAATAGGCTCAATCATGATGTTTATTCCATTTTAACATTTTACTTGAACCATAGACAATTGCAGTTACACCATAAAAAATTTGCTGCAGTAACCAAGATCACAAGAAGAAATACCATGCACAAGTACACAAGAAGTATCCTGGGAAACCCTTCTCAACAAGGGAAGAAAACCCAACCAATCCTTTACTATATTATTCAAGATAAATACCTCCCACACCATAAACCTAACACATAAAAGGGTGCTCACAAAACCAATAAGACTAGCACCCAAGAGAGGTGCACACTTCAGCCCTAGAACAAGTACTTGCTGAAATTTCCAAACTCACATGTGTGTTGTGTTTCCTCAATGGGGAAATCACCTTTATTTATATTAGACTGGACATATAAAAAGTGGTGTCTATTAGCACAATAGGGTCGACCTTAATAACTCATAATATAATTAATAATTACCATATTAATTATCTTTTACATTAATTATCTTTCACTTTATGGTGGGGCCGATCTGTAACCTTTACATCAAAATTGGGGTTACAGGTAAGTCTGACTCTTAGAAAATATACCAATGGATCTCACACACCCACTAGTTCTCAACCACTAGGGGCACGCCCACCTGTTCTCAGCCACAGGGACGTCCAAATCAACAGATCTATATCTCATTGCGTCTCACAGGAGAATCATCAAGATACACACTCACTAGTGCTCAACCACTAGGATCATGTTCACCTGTGCTCAACCACAAGAACTCCCTACTCAACAGATATCTATCTCACTTAATCTCACATGAGAATTATCTGGAGTATCACATCATCTCAACTCTTTGCACATAGGAGAACAATAAACCCATCACATGGACTCCTTCACCCCTCACAGGAGTACACATCGTTTCATCTTTGTCTCAGATAAAATGACACACCTAACTAATAGGCATCTTCCCTCCATAGGGGCACACAACATTCCATCTCTGTCTCAGAGAGGAATGACACACCCATCTCATGAGCACACCTAAATCATAGGCTTCCTCACCCCACACAGGGGCACACAACGTTCCATATCTGTCTTAGAGAGGAACAACACACCCATATCATGGGCACACCCAACTCATGGGCTCTCTCACAGGCCGACTCACTCAGTATGTGTCCTGGATGATGTCTCACACAACTGTAATCATCAACAATATTGACCAATTTGTAGGTGCACATTTTCACAACTCCCTCAACATTTCATGGAACCTCCATTGACAATCATGTTTTGGAAATTATTAACTGTATAAACATAGAAATTGACTTCTTGGGAATGCAACGATGAATAAAATTAAGGGTGTTTCCACTGTAAATGAGAATGATGACTTTTCAGTGCCTAATGTAGCGAATTAACTTGAGGGTTTGGGGACTAGATAAACTAATGAGTGCATTCATGGAAATCAATGGTTCAACTTCCGGTGGATCAGAGGGTGGATTAAGATTAGTTAGTGGGGGAAGCTCAGGTATAAGGGAAACATCTTCCTCTTCTTCAGAAACATCCTCATAAATAGCCATAAAAAACTTATGTTCCTTACACTTGTGCCTCGAAAAATACTTTTCATCACAATTATAACAAAGACCCTTGAGTTGGCATTCAACCATTTCTTCTTGAGTCAATTTTTGGATCTTAAGGGGAGTGGAAGGAGGGGTGAGAAGGGTGGGTTTAGGGTGAGGAATAAAAGTTGTTTTTCTGGTTTGGGATGAGACTACTTGTTGTTCTTCCTTGTCCCGTTTAGTATCTTCCAACCAAGTCTGAGGGAAAGCGATGAGGAAATGGGGACATATTTCATCCTTGAGGCCATTGATAAATAATTCCATGAAAAAAACATATGTCATGCCCTCCATTTTGAAAACCAATTTCTCAAAGGAAGCTATAAACTCTTCCACTAGGACAATTTGTTTCAACTTGGTCAAAAAACCTAAATGATGGGTATCAGTGTCAAAGCAGTCATAAAGATCTGCAACAAACTGTGTCCAAGCCGCATACCCTTGGCATGCATATTTATGCCATTGCCACCATTTCCATCATTCGAGATCCAAATGGAAAACACCATAATCATTAGTAATGTCATGCAAAGAGAAGTAGTGTTCCATTTGTATAACCCAACCTGTGGTATCTGAGCCATCAAATTTGTTCACATCCACTCTAGGAAGATGTAGGTATCTGTCAAAGTGATTGGACTAAAAATTTTGGGAAGTGGAGGAAGTATCACCTTCGGGGTGCAAAGGTTGGTCAAATGAGGTAAGGTCTCCATGAATATTCAATTTGGCAAAGAGTTGGAAAACAAAGGATTCAAGTTGGTGTTCCATGTGGGCAGAGGGGTCCTTCGTTATGTCCTTTTTCATGTCTTCCATTTTGGCATCTATTGTGGAATGCATGGATGAATTGATGGTGGAAATATTGGCATTGAGTTGTTGTAATTCCTTCTGGGTCGTGGAGAGATTACATGACAAGGCATTGGAGCAAGATTCAATATCTTGGTTGGGGGTGTGGGCCATGGTGAAAGGGGGACACATGAAGGGAGCATGTGGGTTTGCATAGAAAATGGATTATGGGTGAAGGGTATCATGATGATCAGGGCGAACAAGGGAATCCAATGGGATAGGTCCCAAATAAGGGTGTCAGGACCACTGGAAAAAAAGTTGAAAAATGATAGGTATCATGGTGATCAGTATGAACAGAGGAATCAAATGTGACAGGTCTCAAATAAGGGTGTAAATAGATCCCAGATTTTTTTTACTCCTACGAGTTATACTCTGATAAACCAAAAAGTAGGAGGCAAGGTTGCATGTCAATATATCTTGTTTGTTCCTTCTCTATTCTCTTTCCTTCCCTAGGGTTAGGGTTTTCAGGGTTCCAATAAATAAGGGTTTTCCCTGTGCTATAGCTCTCTGATATACGTGCGGGGTCGAATAGTAGTAATCAACCCAATATCTCAAGGAAACAACTAAGGAGGCTAGACCATACCCTTAGTCGTACTACTCAATTACCTAAGTACTAGAGAGTATATTCCCAAGTGTTTTTCTTGGTGGCACTATAGCAGTCATGCGACCAATCGATTGATCTAGGTCTGGTTTTAGGATACCTAGGTGGTTCCTGATATACCAAAGGTACATGGAAGAGCAAGAATATATATATGTTCTATCTAATGCGCTACCACTTTAAGGGGTACCAACATGGCTTACAAGGGTGTCCAACAATGTGAGCTTAAAAAAACTCTTGTATTTCTTGCATGTATGCTTTCCCGACCATGGATTTTTGTGTTGAATGAAAAATCACTATAGTTTAAAGATGTCAAAACACGTATCTACCCTGAAAAAATTAACCCACAATTCTTGCCAAGGAAAGTGATCTGATACCACTTTTTATGCACCTAGTTATGTTATATTGAGCAGAAATAGGAATATCATAGAAATTACCAAAGGAACAACATAATATAGAGAATACGACTCTAAAATGATACCCTTATTGAAATGGGAGCAATGTTCACTTGGCTCTTCGACGGGGAAACCTCCAACATAGAAGTTCTCTATTACAATAATTCTCAACAAAATGATTTCTCATGCCCTTGACTCCTATTTATTCTAAATATATCTACCAAAAGAATAATCTAGAGGAAGATCTTTCTAGAAGAGAAAGCTTCTATTAGGTCTTCTTACATTTGACTTGTTTACCTTATTAACTAGGCCTTATTTATTAATATCGACCTTTATTACATGGAAAATATATTATTCTACCTACGTGAGGGGTTAGGGAGGTTATGTCCCTAACATAGTGAGATAAGTTGGAAATACATGAAAAAATGTGTTTCTTGATGAGTACCCACTATGCTTTTTTTTATAGACCTATAGTGAGATAAACTGAAAATACATGAAACAAATGTGTTTTTTGAAGAAACTCATTTTTTTCATGTATTTTCAGTTTATCTCACTGTGGGTCTATCAAAAGTATGTAGAGTGGGTACTCATTGGATGCAAAATTTAATTCTGCATATAGAGTAAACCTATAAGGAGATAAGTAAAAAATACAATTAAAAAAGTAGTTTTCATTTCCCTTTGAAAATTCATAACTCTTATTTATTATTTTCCTTAGGAGGTCCATTTTAGATCTCAAATTTCCCCCAATGGTGGTGAGAATATTGGTTGAGATTGAGAGTAAATGGGTTGTATTGAGAGAGAGAAGCCTATAGTTATTTTCTTCACTCTAGTGTCTTGACAGTTTGATTTTGGGGTGCTTCTTGCAATAGATACCTACAATTGTGTGAAAATTTGTTCTTATACAACTAGCTTTTTGGATATTTTTTAGTAAAACATCAGGTCTTATCATTGTCTATGAATATGAAAAATACATATTTGTTTTTTATTATAAAAATCACGTATCTTTCATGTTGTGTGTGAATGGTCTTTTGATTTTCGTTGCATTTTAATTTTCACACATGTACATGCATTTATTGGATACTATTCTCATGGGTAGCTTGATTTGTTGTTATACTAGGCATCTAGTCTTTAGTGGTGTAAAATTTAAAATCTTGTAATCGTAGCTACCCATCCTGTGGATGTGGTTGGGATTGTTGGATGTGGATGCTATAGAGTGGTATCAGAACTATGGTTTTAACAATGGAGTTGTTATGGGCTGAATTTGGTATGATTATGAGAAATTAGTGATTGAATTTCATGGTGTAGAGGAAAATTGTAATTTCCCATAGCTTATTAATGAACTACACACATTAAAATTGGTTGAGTAAGTTGTGAAATGTTTCTATAGCAGCTTATGAGGTAAATGATCAATTCTTGGTAAGCATAATTGGAGAAAAAATTATAGTTACAACATCAAGACGCTATATTGGGCACAAATTGTCGATGCTCATATGAAAATTCTAGTTTTCATATGGAGTATTTTCTTGGGCAAAAAATCTCTATGCTCATATGAAAATTCTAGTTTTCATATGGAGTATTTTATTAAATTCCCAGATTGATTATGATGAAATTTTGATTATGGTAGAAATTTGATTATGGTCATAATTTAGTTCTGGGCTTGTAAACAAAATCAAATTTTGGAAGGATTCCAACAATTGCAGGCCTCTTTGAAAAATCAATGTTCAAAAAATCCCCTTTAATTGTGGGCTTATTTAAGAGATTGATTTTTATTTCAAAACATCGATGCTCATGGATGAATGGAAAATTTTTAAGTTTTGAAAAAATCTACTAGTCGTGGAGAAGTTAAGAGCATCAAGTTTCGAGGGGTTTTCATATGTGGGCCTCTTTGAAAAATCAAAGTTTGAAAGGTATCTGGTTAGCTATGTGGCCTCTACCTATGTGGGTCTCTACCTATTTGTTTTTTAGAATAAAAAATATCCATGGATCTAAAGAAGATTTATACCATAATGAATTGGCCCATTTTGAGAAATGTAATAGATTTTAGATGTTTCACGAGTCTCATTGGTTATTACATGATATTCATTAAGGGATTCTCTAGGATTGCACACCTAATTACTTTGGAAAATAATCAAGTTTGAATGGACATGAGAGTGCGAGAAAATCTTTTAGCCATTGAGTAAATTTCTCACCAGTTCTCTAATTCTGAAGACTGTGGATCCATACAAAGATCTCATTGTGTGCATAGATGCATGTCTTCAATGACTTCATGGAGTTCTTATGTAAGATAATCATGTAGTTTTATATGAATCAAGAAAATTGAAAGAACATGATAAAAACTGTGCTATCATGATTTGGAACTTGGTACAATAGTGCATGCTTTGAAAACATGTAGGAACTATTTAATGGGAAAGATGTTTGAGCTTAGAATTGATCACCATTTTAGTATTTGTTTGTGAAAATATTAAATGATAGGAAATCTAGATGGTTGGAATTCTTGAATGAATTTGATTTTGAGATCAATCACATAAAGGGAAAAGAAAAAAGATTTGTTGATGCACTTTGCATACATGTAATGCATATGGTAGTTGTTATAATTTTGCCATCAGATTTGAAGACGAAAATTATTGATTCCCTTGCTGAAGATGAACTTTATATCCAAGTGAATAATGGATTGAATTGAGAGAAATTGGAAAATATACATGAAGGCTATCATCTAGATGTTTATAAATTTCATTGAAAATGAGTCCATTTGAGGTTTTATACGGAAGAATATGCAGGACACTAGTGAGTTGAGATAATATAGTAAAGATAATTGCACTTGGGTTGGAAATACTTAAGGAAATGGAGATTAAAGTTGCTAAAATCAGGTATAATGTAAAGGCATCCCAAGACAAGAAAAAAACTATATAGATAAAAACAGGGTTCATAAGGAATTTCAAGTTGGGAATCATGTTTACCTTTGAGTGAGGCTAAGGAAGAGTTCCTTGAAGATTGGAAGTTATGCCAAGATGACACCAATATATTGTAGTCCATTTGAAGTGCTCGATAGGACAAGGGAAGTTGCATATAAAATTGCATTGCATGCTAACATTAAAGATCATCATGTTTTATTTCTTAAGAAATATGTACATGATACTAACCATGTGATTGATTTGGATGTGATCTATGTGGAAATAGAGTGGGAGTTCCAAATAGATCCACTATGCATATTCGATAGGAAAGTAACATTGCTATGGAATTGAGCCATCAAATAGGTAAAGGTGCAATGGAAGCATTTTGGTCCTGATGAGGCTACATGGGAGCTAAAGGATTCCATGAGGGAGGAATACTCATTTTTGTTCTAAATCTTGAGTAGCACCGAGGAATATGCTATTCCAAAGGAGAGGGGAATGTAATATGCCCGTTTTGACCCATGCCATGTATTAAATCAAATTATGTAAATGTAAAATTAAAAATATGGATTCCTAGTGTAGAGATCAAGGTAGGCATGAATAGTGAATAGCTAGGCATGTATGATGTAAATATACATGTATGGACCATGTTTTAGAATTTTTGTGATATAATCAAGCTATGTAAATATTAATGTCATAATATAATATAATGGTCCAATATAGTTGTGTAGAGTATAAGAGGGGATATGTTTCCACTACAGGGGAAGAGGAAATGAGGCCTATAGAAAAGTAAATCCTTCATTTTCCAAGTGTTATTCGTGAACTCATCTCATTTTCCACCATGTGCCTTAAATGAAGCCATCCACCTTATTTGAATTATTAAAAGCAATCATTTGTGAGAGGTTGGTGGAAAATTCCTCTCATGTACTATTATGGAAGAATGGGGTTGAGTATCATCATTATGGGAATTGTAAGAGTCCTACATTCCTAAACTCAAAAGTAGTGTTAGCCATGTTTTCAATAATCCTTTCCTTCCAATGACTAATGAATTGTTTTCATCACTCTCAAACATTTCACACATTCACACTTCTCATATTTTCATCATGTTAATTTTGAGTTCTTTGGTTATCCATGAGAAATATGGAACTGACATAATCAACACCATTAAGAGAAAATTGAAAGATTTGAGATGAAAGAGAAAATTGCATATAGGCTAGGGAAGTTGGGGAACCTTTACCCACTTTACATTCTTTGTTATTTGAATTCTTGAGATACAATAATTATTTTGGCAAGTAATTCCTTGAAAGAATACAACAACTTGGGCTCTTTCTGCACACACTGAAGAGAACTATATTAAGAGAAAATTGAAAGATTTGAGATGAAAGAGAAAATTTCATATAGGCTAGGGAAGTTGGGGAACCTTTACCCACTTAACATTCTTTGTTATTTGAATGATTGAGAGACAAGAATGATTTTGGAAAGTAATTCATTGAAATAATACCACAACTTGGGCTCTTTCTTCACACATTGAAGAAAGCTATAAGGGAAGGGTACTCTCAGGGATTGTTGAGTCGAGAAAGATAAAATAGTTCCTTGGTTTTTGATGGTTGTATGAATTTCCTATAATGATATGTGGTGAATAGATTGGTTGATAATGAGAGTAAATGGGTTGGGTTGAAAGAGTGAGAGATAGAGAATATTGTAGCTATTTCCTTCTCCCTAGTGGCCTCATAGCCTAGCTTCAGGTTGGTATCTACAATATATACCTACATTTGGGTGTAATACATGATTTCCTTTTGTTGATGGTTGGATGAAGTTCCTATAATGATATGTGGTGAATAGATTGGTTGAGAATGAGAGTAAATGGGTTGGGTTGAGAGAGAGAGAGATAGAGAAGCTTGTAGCTATTTCCTTCACCCTAGTGGCCTCATAGTTTGTTTTGAGGGTGGTATCTACAATATATACCTACATTTGGGTGGAATATATCTCTTATACAACTAGTTTCTTGGAAATTGTTCAGTAAAAGATAAGTGTCTTATTGTTGTCTATGAACATGAAAAATTTGTCTTTGTTTTTTGTTAAAAAAATCATGTATCTTGCATGCTATGTGTGAATTTGATTGTGATTTCCCTTTCATTTTAATTTTCACATTCGTAATTTTGATAATATTCTCTTATGAAAGGATTAAGTTTTTGTTATATTGGGCATTTATTCTACGGGGAGGGAGAAATTTAAAAGGATATAATTGTAGCTACCTGTCTCTTGGTCGGGATTGCTAGATGGGAATGCTACATTCCACCTAGATCACAACCCAATCAATCACATAGTTAGAATCATGTACATATTTCTTAAGCAATGAAAAATGGAAACCATTGTGAGCTCTGATATTAGTTGTTCAAGTACTTCTATATGCAACTAGACTTATTCTATCAAGGATTTCAAATGGCCCACAATATCTAGGATTTATATTGGCACAACTTAAAAGATTCAAGGAAATCTTACTTGAATTCACTTTGAGGTACAAATGATCCCCAAATTTGAATTTTGTGAACTCTTTTCTTATTTTCATAACTTCTCTGCCTATCATGCACTACTTGCAAATTCTTCTTGATCCTAACAACTTCTTTTTCCATTTCCTTGAACATTTCTTACCCAAGTATGATTCTATTCATTGGGTTATATCAACTTATTGGAGTATTTCATCTTCTACCATGTAAAACCTCAACTAGAACCATTTTTAATGATGCTCGTTGTCCATTGTTAAATGAAAACTCCACAAGTTGTAAATAGTCTTCCCATGATTTATCCATCACATAATCATTCGATATACTCTTTATTTTACCCATATGTTTGTGGATAACAAACAATATAGAAATTCGACTTGGTGACCAAGCCTTAGCAAATACATCTCCAAAAATTTGAAATAGACCTTTGTATTCCTATCCAAATTAATTATTGTGGGAATCCCATGCAACCTGAAAATTTCTCTCATGAGTATACTTTATGGGAATGAAATACACTACCTTGATCAATTCATCAACACAAGCATGATGGCACCATGATGATTTGTTGTCTTTGGAAGTTGGGTAGTGGAATTCATTTTTATTTCCTCACATATCTGTTCTAGAAGTGGAAAAGGTTGTAGAAAACCTATTTACCTTGACCTATTGACTTGCCATACATCTAACAATGTACTTGGAAAGACCTCTTTTAATATTTGTAGAAAACCTATTTACCTTGACCTATTGACTTGCCATACATCTAACAATGTACTTGGAAAGACCTCTTTTAATATCAAGCTGAAAGTATTGCTTTCTTGCTCTAGAAATAATTTTCTAGTAACCCGAATGGGCATAATATCGTCTCTTATGGATTTCATCCTTGATAATTGTTCTCAACCCTACCATATTGGGAATATACATTCCACAATTGTATATAATAATTCCATCATCACTTAGTTGTTAGCCTTCACACTTATTCTATGATTTCTCTTGTTGCAACCCATCTCTCACTTGGATGTAATGTTTATTTTCAACAAGGGACTCGATCACTCTTTCCCTCAAATCAAATTTGTGAATGTTGATAGCTTCCACCTCCTGCTAAGTGCGTCTACAACCTTGTTTTCCTTCCCTTTTATTTGTTTTTATCACAAATTCAAGCTCATAAAGAAATTCCAACCATCTTTCTTTGCAACATTCAAGTTTGGTTGGTCAAATAAATACTTTAATCCATTATTATTTGTCATTAGCATGAATTTTCTTCCTATTAAGTAGTGTCACCACATCTTCAATGCAAGTACTACAACAAAAAGTTCTAGGTCATGTATTTTTATTTTTTACATATCATGCACCCATGGTTCTATTGCATGAGAAATCCACCAAGTCATTCACTACATGCATCTATGTACATAAAAAAATATTTTTTTGGATCCTCAATTTTCAGAATTGGTGCTGTTATCGCACAGTTTGTAGGATAGGTTTAGTATCTTGGAAGTAAGACTCAAACTGGCGTAACATGAGCTTTCCCCACCCACTGTTAACTCGATGGGGAGCTCTTTCTGTTTAGGGTGGCTGATCCAAAGGGAGACGTCCCTGGTAATCTGGGGTTCTGAAAGGTCTTAGGGTCTAAAGGATCAAGATGAGGTTTCCTTTCACAGATTACTGCCAAGAGTGATAGTCAAAGTTTGAAGGTATTCCACTGAGAGGGCACCTGTTTGTGAGACAAGGCAGATAAAACTTAAATATGCCATAGTGGTTAGTACTTCCAAAATATTAATGACTATCTTTAATACATATGAGCAATAATAAATGTAATTATTGATGAAGTCAATGATTGCAATTAAAGCTAAGATTTATAATGTTACTTCCTCAATAAATACAAATGATAGAGCATTCAATGTATAAAATCACTCCTTTAATTATCACAATGCATTAAATATCACATACATAAATATTGTTGCTGCTGCATCACTATGCTACAAAGGTGACGTCAACCCTAGTTTTAGGTTATTTTGAAAGGCAAGGAAGTGGACGTTTTGCAAACTAAACCAATGAAAATGTTCTACACATCAATGCCAATTGCTAGGTGACAAGGCCATAACGTTCTATACCAAAAAAGAGATCAAATAGGCATGACGTCACTAGCTAGTTAGGGTTAGTAAAGTCGCTAGGGTTAGTTAGGGTTTCAATTTAAGAGAGTTTGAAAGATTGTTTTAGCACCAAAGACTCAACGTTGCAAGTTTTAGACCAGTGCCTAGGGTATTATGGAGTCAAGGAGAGAGACTAATGGTTTGGAAAGATTTAAACCTAAGCATAGGAAGTTTAGGCTTAATGGTGCTGCAATGGCAGGGCCACCAAGTCAAAACCCTAAGGGGAGGAGGCTCATTCCGGTGTAGCTAAAGCTAGGCCTCATGCTCCTCCCTCTTTCCTTAAGACTCTTTGGCAAAAATGGCTAGCTATAAAACATAAATCTA
>SNQJ01S0001088.1:93395-145367 GCA_010110895.2 Picea sitchensis
AGAGAGAGAGAGAGAGAGAGAGAGAGAGAGAGAGAGAGAATGAATTTAGTGTCCCATGTTACAATGGGGGCCCTACTTATATAGTAGGCAATGTTCCCTTTCAAATGAAGAGTCATGTCTCTTTGATAAGACACATGCTTACATATTTTCATAATATAATTATATAATATTATGTTTGTTACACTCACCCAACTCAAAGTGCTCTCAATCTCAACCAAATTTCTCACAACAAAACACTTTAGGAAACCATCTAGTTGTTTACAGCCTTGGAAGTCACTTTCATTGCCCCACACAAGACAAGGAAAATATTTCCCTTGTCTACTCGATAGTCCCTAAATAATATTCTTCTTTGTAGTGCTCTTCAATGTGGGTAGAAAGGTTTCAACATGTTGTTTATTGTCTAGAATAACTTGGTATATTTTTCCTTCGCTCTAAGTACCTGACGAATATCAAATTATAGAGGGGAGGTTTCTTAAGAACCCAATCTCCATCCTCCTCTACATCATCCATCTCTCTTTTCAGGTCAAGATTTCATCTTCTCTTGTTACATATAGAAGTTTGAATCTCAGTCCCAAGCATAAGAACATAGTTCATAACGTCAATGGTGTGTGGTCATAAGAGGATGTAGTTTGAATGGTGGTGAGAGTGGTCAAAATAATGAGAATGGTATGAATGGTGAATGTATGAGTCAATTCGAATTATAATGGAAGGAGAGTGCATGAGAATATAGGAAGTTTGTATTTACATGAGGATGGAGTCTCCTACATTCCCTCATGATGTTTGTATTGAGTCCCTTGCCCTCATAACTATGTTAGGTAGACTTTGGAACCAATCACCACATGCATTCAATGATTGTCTTCTAAGTCAAAGATGGTAGTTAATATTTAGATAAAGCACTAGTCGATCCTTGGACTTTGTTAGGATATTTAGACACTTATGAGTTAGTTAATATCTACTTGGTCTAATGTGTCGTTAGGTAAAGTATGTTTCTTAGTGTGTTTCTTTAGTATGCATTAATATGAATTTGTAGTTAGGAAATCTAACGGTCACGATATGTTCCCGACATAGAGTGATCTGACGGTTCATATTCTCCTTGATCTTAACGACCATTGATCCATGGCTTAACACCCAATTGATCCATGATCTCTATTTAAAGAGCATGGAGGGTCATTTTCTGATGATCGATTGTGAGAAACTCTCTTGTAAAATCTCTCTGTTGTCTTTTTCTTTTGCATTAATAAACTGCCCTGAGTGGCCGCGTTGGCTAGGGATGTGGATGATTCCTCGTAGGGGTTTTACCACGTCAAAACATCACTGTGTTGATATTTGATCTGGTTGTGTGAGTGGTTACTAAAGGTGTTCTCCCTCTGTTGGAATACATGTGTTGACGAACATGGTATCAAAGCCTATTTGAAGACCTGCTCCTGTTGTAGATCGAGATCGTGAAGCTGAGTTTCCTCATCTATTTTTTCTACCATTTCCATACATTTTTGGGCTGAGAGGACTGTTCCATTGTGTTTGGAGCACTCATTTCATTTAGGAATTCTTTTCGTTTCACTCGAAAATGTTTCTGTTTTCCCAAGATACAACCATTTCAGCTAGATCCGAAGGTATAAATCTTGAATACACCCTTTTTTAATTTTTTTGCAGAATATTATTTTGGTTTTATATTGTTTGTTTCTGGGTTGCTACTCTTTTAGATCTATGTATGATCTTTTCCCGTGCCCTATGTGATCTTGGAAAATCAGAAACAGATAGGAAAATGTGCATTTTTCCGGTAAATTAATCGAGATCTAACCCTTGTTATTAAGAAGCGAAATTTTTTTCTTCTGTGAAAATAGTTTTTTCAGCACACTCTCCAAGGCCATCAACAACAACACCAACACCTCCAATCCTCTTTTTAAACAATAAAATATGTTTTTCTATCCCATTTGGTGAAAAGTTTCCTTATTGAGTAAGAGGTATAATCGAGATCTAACCCTTGTTGTCATTAAGAAGAGAAATTTTTTTCTTTTGTGAAAATAGTTTTTTTAGCACTCTCTCCAAGGCCATCAACAACAACCCCAACACCCCCAATCCTTTTTTTAAACAACAAAATATGCTTTTCTATCCCATTTGGTTAAAAGTTTCCTTATTGAATAAGAGGTATTGAATTCAAGTCTATCTTTTTGTTGCTCTTTTTTTTTAAGTTCATGCTCCATTGTAAAGTGTATTTCACTTCAAGTATAAAAGTGAATCACTCTAAGTAGCTTTAATAGTTTAGAGTTATTTATTTTGCATACAACTTTTCTTTTACAAAGTAACTTCATTGTAAAAATGAACCCCACTTCTTTTTATAAAAGTGGATCACTTCATAAAACAACTTACACCATCATGTGGTCCTTTGGTTACCGTTTATGCCTTTTTTTAAAAGGGCATAACTTTCACATCCAAAGTCCGTTTTCAGTGCCATTTTTTTTTAAAACCGCTTAATTTTTGGATATCTTTTCATCCATATCATCAGTTTCAATTTTAAATCCATATTATCTACATAATTAATATGGCTTCTTCAAATAATCTTTTTCTTACCAACACCAACTACTTCCAATGAAAATCCCATATGGAGGATTTATTAAGAAGTAAAGGCTTGTATCATATTACCTTGGGAAATGAAACACAACCTACTGATGTTGATAAAAAAATTCAAATGGGATAATAGGAATGACACATGCGGACTAATCAAAATGTTCATCTCTCCTGATTTAAGGTTCCACCTTCAACAAATTGATAAACCCGATGAAGTTTGGGAAAATATTGAATCTGTGTTTGGTAAACACAATATTATTCGAGCACAACACTTAGAAAATCAAGTACTGAATTTAAGTCAAAGTGATTTTTCTTGCATTGAATACTATCTATCTAAGTTTAAAACACTCAGAATTTTATGTGAAGAATGTAAGATAAAGATGGATGAAGAGTGTTGCATCTATCTTATTCTTTCTAAGCTAGGTAGTGCATATTTTGTGTCTGTATCTACTTTTTATGCCATGAAAGAGGCTCTACGGATAGCTTATCAAAAACCCACTCTTGAGTCCTTTTGTGATGCTTTGATTAGAGAGCAAGATAAACTTGTACAACTTGGAGTGATCAACACTATAGCTACCTCCAACAAAGCCTTAGTCATCCATCAGAAAGATAAAACCAATAATCCCAAGAAGCAACATCCTCACCACAAAAACAAGCAACATAAGGTTCCCAAACCCACTCAGATAGATTTCGCTCCTAATGGTGACAAAGGAGCAAAATATAAAAATACGAAGATTGACAGACATTGCAACTTTTGTGATAAGATGGTCATGATGAGTCCAAATGTTTCAATAAGATGGAAGATTTATAAGCAGTGATGAAGAAGCACAACATCACTATTGATTCTACTACTTCTTCTTCTCATGGACATGCACTTTTTGCTTCTGGTTTCTCCTTCAATACAACTTCTACTTCTTCTTCTGATGAGTGGCTTATTGATTCTGGAGCATCTTATCATATGGATAAGGATAAAGACATATTTTCTGCTCTAAATGAATGTAACACCAATAAAATATTTGTTGGTGATGATAGATCTCTTAGTGTTGAAGGATCTAAAACAATTCAAGTAGAAAATGATCATTCCAATGATGTATGATGTGTTCCAAGTCTTTCTTATAACCTTCTATCAGTATATCAAATCACTCATTTAGGTGAAGGTAGAATCGTAGAGTTTTCACCTCACCAAGTTGTAATCAAGGATCTAAAAGATCCTAAGCATGTTCTTGCAACTGGAATAGTTGATAATATTACTAGGTTGTACAAGTTTGAAAACTTTGGATCATCATCTTTTTCATCAATTTTTGTTTCTCATAGTGTTGAATTGAGAAAACTTTGGCATGAGTGGTTTGGTCATCTAAACTATCGCTCATTGCAACAACTATGTAATCAACATATGGTGACTGGTCTTCCTCCTATTTCATGCAGAGATGGCGTTTGTGCCAGTTGTGTTCTCGAAAAACATCACTCGAACACTTTTGAAAAACATACCTCTTGGCATGCCTCAGGTCCTTTGCAGCTTGTTCATAGTGATTTGTGTGGTCCAATTTCTTCTCCTTCTTTTTCTAGGTGCAAGTATTTCTTAACTTTCATTGATAACTTTTCTAGACGTACTTGGGTTTACTTCTTAAAACTTAAGAGCGAGTTTTTGACAATTTTTTGGCCTACAAGACCCTTGTAGAAAATCAATTTGGACATCAAATTCAAAGGTTAAGAACGTATAATGGAGGCAAAGATGTGAACAATAATTTTACAAGTTACTGCACTACACAGGGCATCCAAATGCAACACATTGTTCCATATACACCCCAACAAAATGGTGTTGCTGAGAGAAAGAACCACACATTAAAATAAATGGCTAATTGTATGATCCGATCTAAGGGATTAAGTCTAAATCATTGGGTGGAAGGCATCAACTATGCAAATTACATAGTAAATTGCACTCCCACAAAGGCTCTTAAAAATATAAGACTGGAAGAAGCTTGGACTAAAATTAAACCAGATGTAAGTCACTTTCGTGTATTTGGCAGTATAGCATGGGCTGACATTTGAATTTGTTGGTTATTCTGAATATGTCAAAGGTTATAGACTTCTTCAACCACATTGTAATGAAATTATTATTAGAAGAGTTGTTAAATTTGATGAAAATCTCTTGTCGTGCGAGTCTAATTTGACGTTTGTGCCTTCTTTGGCCTACGAGCCTAATTCAGAATTTGTGCCTTCTTCATCCTGTGAGCCATATTTGGCATTTGTTCCTTCTTCTATTCTAGTTTCTTCTTCAGATGATGACAGTGAGGATGAAAATACACCTCTGCTTGCTCACCTTCCTCCAGATGAGTCCTTTGAACCTGAACCAACACCAGCTCCACCTCCATCGCTTCCTAGATGGGTCCGTTCAACACAAGAAGCAATTGGTGATCTTGTCGATGATCCTTTAGATCAACGCCAGACACGTTCATAGTTCCAACAAGCCTCTTCTCTTTTGGCTCAAGTTTTAGAGACTCATGATCCAGAGAAATTTGCAGAAGGTTCTGTTATCCAGATTGGGATACAACAATGAATGAAGAGTGTCGTTCTTTAATAGAAAACGATACTTGGGATCTTGTACCTCTTCCAAAAGGAAGAAAACTTGTTAGATGTAAATGGGTCTATCAGATGGAAGTGTTGGAAGAGAGTGCATGAGAATAAAGGAGGTTTGTATTTACATGAGGATGGAGTCTCCTACATTCCCTCGTGATGTTTGTATTGAGCCCCTTTCCCTCATAACTATGTTAGGTAGACTTTGGCACCAACCACCACATGCATTCAATTATTGACTTCTAAGTCAAAGATGGTAGTTGATATTTAGATAAAGCACTAGTTGAGCCTTGGCCTTTAGCTCCACACTAGGAATCCATAGAAAATGTTTCCATCACTTACACATGGAGCCATTTTATTTAAACTCGCATGGCTCGAATCCCATCATTATAAACACTCATTTAATATTTATAAATAATTATCCAATACATCTAAAAGGTCAAAACTGAGATGTATAATCATATCAATGTTGCAAAACTAATATAGAAGATTCAAAACACCAAGGTCCCCTGAGAGAACAACCTTGTTATACAATTGGTTCTGAAACAAAAAATTAAAGAAACCCCGTTGTAACAAAGTGATCCAAACCTTACCTCTAGTGACATAAGCCTAAGAAATTCTACACTATTCCACCAAATTTTTGAGTTGCAACTTTGACCCTGAGAAATATCTTATTATCACTCTCTTCAAAAACTCTTTTGAACCTTACATGAGCCAATATCCCAAGATGGGGAGTTGCAGTGTACTAGTGGAATGAATGATTTTTTTCTTCCTTCTCTCTCTCTCTCTCTCTCTCTCTNGAGAGAGAGAGAGAGAGAGAGAGAGAGAGAGAGAGAGTTTCTCTCTCTATATATAGAGAGAGGGGTTTTAAAAAGATTTAAAAAGTATGTGAAATTCATATATATTATAATAATAAAATTAAATAACAATAATCTAATTTTAAGCTCACACCCTAGCTAGGCATCAATTTAAAGTATGGGATCCCATTTTTTGTGGGACAAGGGACCCCCTATGTCTAGCAATTTAATTAGAGATGTACATACGCTCCCCCAAAAATAACAATTGATAATCCAACAAGGTTTAGCAAGAGAAATGTGTAATGTAATGTAACACTATGACATAGATCGATCAAATATAATAGTTAAAAAAATATGAAAAAAATATATGTGAAATCCACTTACATATGTATATACACATACACACAAATAAAGCCTCGTAGAATAGCAATAGGATGGAGTGGAGCTCAACTAATGACCACAATGGGAATAGGATGGAGTGGAGCTCAACTAATGACCACAATGGGACTCGAACCAAGTACATTGCCTTGAAATAAAATATACTCACAAAATAAAGCATCATTAAATCAATTTAATCTATTAAGTACCTAGAAGATCAATTTGTGAAAATGCAAATTTTCTTTAAATTTTTTTAATCTAAAAAAGATTTAACTTCTAGAAATTTAATTCTTCTAAAGAAATTTTAATGATAGATTGAGGATTGAAGTGGGATACTCTCGTTGAAAAGGCTAATAACCTTATTAGAAGGATACTATTCTTTTGTTACATATATTAATTTTATGTGCATTTTCTTCGTGTTATACATATTTATTTTATGTGCATTTTCTTCGTGTTATACATATTTGTGGTTATATTCTTTTTCTTGTTATACATATTTGTGGTTATATTCATTTTCTTCTTAATTCCCTACGCTATTCTATCATAAACCTTTTCGTAGTAGCTTTTCTATTAAATTCTAAAGCCTCCAGCTTTCAATTAACTTCACATTATACCAAATTAACTAAATATCGAACTATCTTTTCTTATACGTTCTTCGTCAAATGTTTTGTGGGCAGGCTCTTTTTGCAAGACTATTAGCCGAGTACTTGGACGATTTTCTGAGGTCGAGTCCCAATTCGGCGACATTTGAATCCCAAGTAAATGTGGTGGCGAAGATGCTCAAAAACAACGAGGTATGTCAATCATGCATTAAACTACTTGCAGTAATGTCTTAATCAGAGGGTATAACAATTGCTGTGAATCTCTAATTTCCCCATGAACATGTGATTCATCATCACTATTAAAAGCTACATTCCAATGATGCCCTGATACTATCCCTCTCCAGGGCACCTTAATTTTATCTGGGATTAGAATTATTATTAACATAGATTTTTTTAATAGAATTACAATTAGTATCGATCAGACTTAACCTGGAATTTATTTAGAGGAATATAAATATCGAGATGCAATCGTAGCAGGATTAGAATGGATTTATCAGTGATAAAAGGGTCGCTTCTTTGTATTTCAGTTTTTTATAAACACATTACCTGCAAGACATATACACCGAAGAAGATGTTAACTGTCATTCTGTAAACGCTTGCAGCAAATGCTATTGTTCGTAGAAAATTATGCTTACTATCTTGGCAAGAGGTTATTGTTTCCACCCTCGGTGTCCGATTACTCAATTGAGAGAGAGACCTTCATAATTTCTAAGGTATGATATATTTATATTCATTACTTTTACTTCTATTTGTTTCAGCGGCTGGTCATGTAGTTCTTATCTTTGCAGTTAAAAGAGCTCTGTTCTCCGGAGGTCATTTCTATTGACAGAATGTTGCGGGTATGTGCATCACACTGATATACCTGCATTTGTGATTTTGTTTAAGAGGTTCTTAACGATTATAATATGATTTGAGAGTGGTTACGGAGTAATTATCCGAGTACCTAATTTTCGAAAACATACAGTCATCATACGAAGGTGAAACACTAATTGTGGTTTTTAAGTTGGGGTGTTGTGAAGTTATTCAGCAGGAATTAACAAATTTAATTAGATTGCAGATTCTGTTCATCTAATGAAAATGGAGCAAAGTTGTCAGTTGACTTTGTTCCCTATAGTTGGATGACCAGAAATTGTTATTGAGAGATAATTTCTTTTGTGATGGTGGTTTTAATTGAGATAATTTCTCTTGTAAGGATAGTTTTAATGATTATTATTAATAGAGTAAATATAATATTTTTTATTTCTTTTCACATAGATGTTTTAGTGGGTTTAATAGTTAAGAACATGTGTTTTCTCCTAAAATGTCATATGTTCAAATCCAGAGAGAGTAGGATATGTATACCTGGATGGAGAGGAGAGATTCTCATGCACCAATTTGTCTCATTAAATTTCTTATTGTTTTGTATAAATAATCATTAAATTTATTTCAAATTAATATACTCAAATAACTTCAAATATATATTAATAATATTGTCTTATACAGACTGAATGGGCCTAATGGTTAAGAACATATGTTTAGATCACAAGTTCAAATAGATTATTAAAAATAAATTTAATATACTGACTTGATCCTAAACTTAAAAATAGATTATTATTATTATATAAATAATCATTAAATTTATTTTAAATACATAATCATTAAATTAATATACTCACATAACTTCAAATATATTTTAATTTTCTTATATTATTAATTTTTTTCAAAAACAAAAATCTTATTTCAAATGTGTTGACAGGACATTACAAGCAGATCACCAGTAATCAATGCTACCTTCATAGAGAAACAATTAAATATTCCATTATATATCTCTGAAGTTGTGATAACAGTTTTATCCCAAACGTGAGTTTCCAAAAAACTTGATATTCAATTTATTCAGCTCATTTTGTTAAAATATATTTTGAAGTGTTACTATAGATTTATAACCCTGATTCTGATTCTATTAAGCATCTTAAACAAACTTGATATTCAATTAATTCAGCTCATTTTGATAAAATATATTTTGAAGTGTTACTGTAGATTTATATCCTTATTTTGTTAAAATATATTTTGAAGTGTTACTGTAGATTTATAACCTTATTTTGTAAAAATATACTTTGAAGTGTTACTGTAGATTTATGACCTCATTTTGTTAAAATATACTTTGAAGTGTTACTATATATTTATAACCCTGATTAAGATCTCTGGAGCCAGGGCTGGAAAGCACTTCTCTTCTGAAGATATAATGAATTTCTGCTGGCTTATACTCTCTTATGTGTTTGCATTCTCAGAGAATGGCCAGAGTTTAAGATGTCCTCGGGTAGCAACATCGCAATTCCTAAAGAGATTGCGCAATACGAGGTTGAATGAGCTTACTGAAAAATTTCAGTTACACTGTTGTTCGATTTCAATTCATTCTCAATTCTTTACATGCATTATGATATAACTTCCGATCGCAATTGTATAAAGCTGTCTAATCCTGTGTAATAGGAACATTTCCAAGCTTTCTATACCGAGGATGGACTGAAAGATCTGCATTGGCCGGATCATCTGGGCACCTGGACTTTGAAAGCACACTTTGCCGGAGGAGAAAAAGAGATTCACGGGACGAAGTTACAGGTATGTCTATGGCGTACTGTGTTTGTAATGTGACAGAAGTTCCATTGTTTCAATGCCCACAATTTTAACTGTAATGTACTCTGATGTCATATGCAGGTTACCATTTTAATGCAGTTCAATGAAGCAGACAGGTTAAGCTTGGAGGAAATCACAGAAAGGACTGGAATCTCCAATCCTACCAAAATCTTAGAATCGCTTGTTAATCAAAATATCCTCATAAAGGTTGGACATTGACATTGAATTTTTTCTCAATAATGTATTTCATTATGATTAGGTTTTTTTTAATAAATTACATCTTCTCACAACTATTAAGTTGGTAGTACAATAATTTAATTTTTTAATCACAATTTAATTAAATCTTAAATTAATATATTAATTTTTTTTTATGGAATAAAGAATTATTAGATTTTCACTTCAATAAAGAATTTTAGATAGTGATTTTATTGTTGAGATAATTTTTTTTTTTATAATTTGATTATTTTAATTTAATTATTAACCTACAATTTAAAATAGTTAAAAAAACAAAAACAAACTAAAAATAACTGCTTTTTTACTTAAAAACAAAGCTTTCATTATAACTAGTATTTTTCACTGGATTTTGTAATGGAACACACCTCAAACTGCTATACTACAGATTCCGTCCATCCAGCCCAGTATTTTTCACTGGATTTTGTCCGTCCATCCAACCTAGTATTTTTCATTGGATTTTGTAATGCAACACACTCCAAACTGTAGATTCTTTCCATCCAACCCAAAACATGGAGCAAAGTGAACTGTTGACTTTGCTCCATGCACATTGGATGCACGGAATTTATAACAAGCAGCAAAGTTACTCACTTTTAATTTTGCTTTCAATGGATTGACATTTGTATCTGGATTGTGAATTTGGAGCATCAATGGATATGGAACAAAATTAACATTGGGTAGGTGAATAATAATAATGGGTAAAAAAATAATAGAAAAAACATTATAATGTTTTTATTTTTATTTTTTATTATATAATGTTTTCTTTATTATTCTTCACTATATATGAAAGTGGTAAATGTTTTTTTATTATTCTCCACCAGAATAATGGATAATGTTTTTTCTATGTTTTTTTTATTATTTCTTTCACTATGATATTAAATCATAATAAAAAAACATTATAATATTTTCTCTATTATTCTTCCTACCCATTATTTTTTTTAGTATCCCCAAATATGCAATCGAGATAAGATTAAGCTCAAGATACTGCAAGTTGCCAACAGAAATCAACCTACAAAGCTTACAAAAGGTCTCTACATTTATCACAGGAAAAAAACGGAGACAGCGTAAGCTACGCAATCAACGATGGCTTCTCTTCTGAGCATTACAAAATTACGGTATTTCATCATGAGACTCGAGACTTCTTATTAATTTTATGTTAATTATGTCTATGTGATGGGAGTTTTGTATAACACTGCTACTCTCGGAGCAGGTGACTGACGTCGTCTACGAAGATCTATTGAAAGAAAAGCAACCTTCCAAACTTCCGCCGCTTCAGAGATACAAGAAACAGGTGAACTATATATCTAAGTATTGGGCTTCTTTCTGCACAGTGAAAAAAACCTTTGAATATGCCATCATACGTAATTAATACAATGAAAATGTTGGCTTCCAGGTTCAAGCTGCAATAGTTCATTTAATGAAAACATCAAAGGATAAAGCTTACAAAACGGAGGAACTCTTTCAGTTAATAGAAGCTATCAAGGTATATGAAAATATACTTGTGTCTCTTTTTCTCGTCGCGTTCCAATTATCGTCCGAGTATTCTTCTTCCGAACAATTACTCTAACATAAATGATTTGTTATTTATCATTGCAGGTCCGGCCTGATTTCGCCATGTCAGATTTTAAGGCATGCATAGAAGGCCTTATTAACTCTAAACATATTCGGAAATCTGCGGAGGACCCTGAGATCTTGGAATATATCCCATAGGCCTCAACTTTTTGCAGATTATCTCGATAGTTTAGTATTCTCGCATTGAATCCCACGACTGCAAATTGTTATTGTCGTCTTCATGAGTTTTATCTAGCTTAGTGATGTAGTGTTGCTATTGCATATGCCACTCAACCTTTACCATGCTCTACTTCTGCTGTGGAAAATGTTTCCAACAAAAATGGACTTCAAGCGTTCTAAATTCCGAGTAACTCAATATTACGACGACGGGATTTCCTCATCTTCTTATGTTTATTTATTTAGTATAAAAAAATAAAATTATTAAAAATAAACTTGTATTAATATATGCAAACAAATAAAATACAAATAAAAAATAAAGAATGAAAATAAGATTTAAAAAAATTTGAATATAACTTAGATAATAATGATGATAGTTAATCTTCACTAAGACAAAAATGTTATCAAACCTAAACCTTAAGAAAAGTGAGATTATTTGGATTTGATTAAAATGTTATTTCAATGCTTGAAAAACATTAAGAAAAGCGTTTCAAGATTACTAAAGTTTTGATAACTTAGAAGGTTAGGAAAGTATTTGGGTATACTCAAGACATTATAGGATAAAGTGTTTTTCTTTTTCAACTCTCTTGAAGGTGATAGATTCTTTCTTGCAGTGGTGATAGGTTAGGGTTAACCACCTCCTTAATATCTTAATTTTCTTTTATCCTCTAATTCATTGTGCACCATAGATTCTCTTTAAATTTAGTTTGTACAATATTTTTAATATCATTGATATTTTGAAGAATAACTTCTCTCCTTAAATTTAGTTTGTACAATATTTTTAATATCATATATTTATGGTTAACCACCTCCTTAATATCTTAATTTTCTTTTATCCTCTAATTCATTGTGCACCATAGATTCTCTTTAAATTTAGTTTGTACAATATTTTTAATATCATTGATATTTTGAAGAATAACTTCTCTCCTTAAATTTAGTTTGTACAATATTTTAATATCATCAATATTAGAAGAATCTGGTTGGTGATTTTTGTCTCAACAATTTTGGGGAGCCTCTTATTCTATCTATATTGTTTATCTTGTTCTTGTACATTAAATATCAAATCATAGTTGTACTTTTCAATGTGGAAAAAAGAGAAAAAGATATAAATTATAAATTAAATAAATATTCTAAAATATCTAGATAAAAAAATGTATATAAATTAGATTATATCTAAATGAAAATGTATATAAATTAGAATATATCTAAATGAAAAAAAAGTATAAATAATCAAATGTATTTTTAAGGTCATGACTAAGCCACAGGAAATTGATGTATGAGACCCCTTTCTTTGTGGGATAAGGGACCCCCTCTATCCAGAAATTTGACATACATACTCTACCCCCTCTAGACAGATTTGAACTTGTGACTCTCAGAATGAAACACATGTTCTTAACCATTGAGCCCTCGTAAGTCTACGGAGTATACATACCCTACCTCTAGATTTGAAATGGTGACCTCTCAGAAAACACATGTTCTTAACCATTGGAAATTGTTCGGGTTGTATATAAATAACATATAAATTAGATATAAATACCCCATGAATTCAATTGCAAACCCTACATATATAAAATATATAAATAACTTTACATTACAATTAATATGTTATATATAATATTTGAAAACCTCATTCAATAAGAAAATATAAATTACAAATTAGATAAACTATTCTAAAAGATAAATTACAAATTAGATAAACTATTCTAAAAAGATATCTAGATAGAAAAAATTATATAAATTAGATTATATCTAAATGAAAAAAGTATATAAATTAGAATATCTAAATGATAAAAAAAATGTATATAAATTAGATATAAATACCCCATGAATTCAATTGCAAACCCTACATATACAAAATATATAAATAACTTTACATTACAATTAATAATATTTATATAATATTTGAAAACCTCATTCATATTCAAAACCTGAATTTTTGACACACAACCTTATCTTTTCGTCACAAACTTTAATCTTCAACCAATCCATTTCAATCATTTCCTAGTTGGTGGCATGCATATAAATGTAAAGAAAAAAAACCATTGTTAAAGCAAGAACAAATTCGCATGAGCTCCATAGTGAAAATAGAAGTTGGGCAATTCCTAAAACCCTTTAGAAGTGACACTAAGAGGGTTGTTGATGAAAAGCACTTTCGCTTAAAATATCCAACATATATCCATATTAGATCTCAATTTCAAAATATTTGGTACACTACCTTTTAGATTTTCTCTCATTCTAACTTTTGGTCCAATTTTTTTGAAACAAATCTAAAAATTGAAGTTTGGCTGGGATTCCATTCCAATTGTTTCCACCAGCTTGTAGCCATCTTTATTTAATATAAAAAGTTAAAAAAAAAAATCATTGAGATTCATGGAAGAAGCAAGTCGTTGGTCATTTTGTTGCCATTCAATAAAATTAAACACCCCCGAACACATTTGTTGTAGTAAAAGGAGAAATTGAAATAAGACTATCCGCTCATCTACTTAGACCAAATGTTCAAACGGAACAAAAAACAAGCAACCCAGAACATTTAACATCTACAAATTGCCGCCAGTAGGAAGGAGAAAACCCACCCCTGCCAGTAAACACAACTTATCGTCGAATAACCATCATATTACCATTGAGGTCTTGGGCTGATGTGATGCTTGAAGGGGATACTGAGGTGAAATGTTTACATGTCTTATATCTTAAGTAACAACTTACTTTACGTGTTTTAAGAACCAACATCTCTTATAAACATTGGTTTACCTTGTCTTATGCTCTGCTTTGTTTTGGATGGCTCTGACATGGTTCTTTGAGGGACATCTTGGGATTGTACGTAGAACGTTGTACCTTTATTGCAGGACTTTGGCACATGTGATGTAGAGCAGTGAATCATCTAGTGACTCACCACATTCAGGCATCAACTCTCACATCCTTAGAACCTTGGACAATGGAAAAATGGGCTTAGTTTGAGTAGATTTTGTCATGATGGCACACATGTGGGAAGAGTACCCCAAGGCTTAGTATTTTGTAGATCAAGGATGTTGCAATAGTAGAAAACCAGACACCATGTAGAAACCATATTCAGCTCCCTCCATCAAGGATGCAATGCCCTAAGCCCTTGATGTCACCCTCCTTTTGTCCATGACATCATCATTTAGGGATTTGATGGTGCTAGGGTTTGGTGGACACTTGGGGTAATGGTGATGATTTGGCATGACCATGATAGAGGAGACATAAGACATACCTTTTCCATTGCTCCACTTCCAGATGATTCCATGTGGCCTTTGGAGGCCCTCTGTGAGCCTAAGAAGGAATGATGTCACCACACGTGTGGTCCTCTATGATGTATTTTTGCATTTTAGCATTTGTAAAGGATAAATGAGGGGTCAACCCCACTTGAATTGAATGTTATGTTATGTTATGTGGAAAAATTTGCCTAGCCTCATATAAGAAGGTTAGTGCTAGATTTAATTTATTCATCATGACCTCCTCACCATTGCAGGGTAACACCTCTCTTTTCGCTATATCATTCATCCTTGGTATCTTCTCTTAGCGTTGTTCTTGAAGGATGTTCTCTTATGGATGTTTTTCTCATTTTGGATGGATATTTCTGCAATTAGGGTTTTATGCTCTTGGTTTCTTAGATGAAGTAAGTAATTTATGCAATTTTATTGTCTTGTGTTGATGTAAATGGTGAAATTGTTATTTTGTTGCAAGAAGTCTTGTTTTGTTGAAACCCTAAGAGGAAGACATAAGTGCTTCTCTTCCTCAATAAGTTTTATTTGTCCAAATTGGTGAAGCATCCTTACTAGGGTTGGAAGCCTAAAGCCCAAAAGTGCTTTCACTTTAGGATTTTAGCTATAGACATTTGATCCTTGACCTAAGTGAAGCTACAAGAAGGGAAAAATGATATCTAAGGCCCAAACTTGCTTGCACCCTAGATACCCTTTTCTTCAAAATCTAAATCCTAAGGCCCAAACGTGTTTGCACCTTAGGGTTTAGACTTTATCTCTTTGGTTTCAATGAGATCAATCTTCAAGTTTAATGCATTTGAGACTCCATAGGCCCTATAATGACAAAAACATTGATATAGAAGTAATATTGTGGTGAAATTAGTTGTTAAACTCATTTTTCTAAATATCTCAAGTATCCTACTAACTCTAGTAAGCCTGACTCTAGCAAACTCACAATAATTATTGTTGTTGTTACAAACATTTGCTACAACCACTGGAAATTGTCTTAATTTGTTGCATACACCTTTAGCAATTGGATAATATTCTATTGGTTAAATGCTTACTTCTCATGGTCAATTGTGGTGTTTTTGAGCATTATTTCTTGTTGTTGTTTCAAATCATTCATTGATTCTATATAATTGTTTAGTTTTGTAATTTGCAACAACCAATGCAATTTTTCTTGTCTAGTGTCTAAAAAGGTCATTGTTGCATGCTCTAGTTTGGTAATTGTCAATATATGTTGCAAATTGTTCATTGTTCCAAGAAGGTACAACAATCACCTTACAACCTCTCTTCTCCTTCCTTGACTTAGACCATGTTTGACCATGCTTGTGGATGATAAATACTTAGGCATGGTCACCTGGACTAAATTGATGATGCTTCTACCACACTTCATGGATGATGTTACACACCCTCATGAGGGCATTGGAATTAGTAATGGATGTTGGATCTTTGATGATGAGCGTTGGACCATATGATGACTTGACACACTTCTTCATACACTCCGTCACACTTTGGCCCACAGACGTTGCACCTTGGATACATGACATTTCACATATGAGTTTGATGTGTCATTTAGAGAGAGCATGGAGCCCCTTGATGATGTTACCCCCTTGAGGATGTTGAGGATTGGCTTGATGATGTTACGCCCCCTTGAGGATGGCGATTCTTAGCTTGATTATGTTACACCCCCTTGAGGATGGTGAGTCTTGGCTTGATGATGTAGCACTTGATGATGATTGTAACAACCCCCGTTGTTACGAAAAATATGCGACGCATAACAAGTGAAAATTCTTTTTTTTTTAAAGGCGCGTAGTAACAACGACAACAGTCAATCAACGCAACTCGATGATGAACACAACACATGCAATTCAGGAAACATACAACTTAACGACCTAGCATACTAACACATCATGTAGTTGGATGCAACATATGAAAATCAATTAGACAAAATAAAAACGACTACTCGCCCGTCCTACCCTGTAAGGTTAGGACCTTTAGGACACATAAGCAACACTCAAGCCCAGGTTCCCATCGATTTTGACCATTTAAGGTCTCGAGGTTGATGACTATTTAGAGGAACAAGGAGGTATCTACGTCTTTCCCAACACACACAAGATCATGCCTACTAAGCTAAAAGACAACCTCTATCAATCCAAACACAACAGCTTCGATGACCAGTCACAAGAACCTTCCTGGTGAGTGAGAGACAATCACAATAAAGTTACAAAAATAAGTACAACCACAAATACAACAACATCCACATAGGGAGGCACGAGACCCTAAGCCAAGTTTCATATGCACTATCGATCAACGCGCACAATGATCTGAACTTAAGAAATCATGACGCCACGGTGCGATGAGCGCACAAGAATCCCAAATGCATTCAATTCTAAACCTTTAACAAAAACAATCAGCATGTCAAGGTACCAACTTAAATTGTCAAAGTCCTAATACATCAATAACTTGTCCATTGATAGCAACTTATGATGGAATTGAATAACATTTAAAATAATGTAGTTTCATTTATAATATCTCATAAATTCTTGGATAAACTCCAAGAACTATACATGAATCACTACTTTATTGAATCACTACTTGAAGATCAAATTACATCCCTAGCACCAAACATAATAAAGTGTATGTCTTGTTGAATCAACTATTTATGTTAAGGATCTCTACTTTTTAAATCTATTCATACCCATAGTATCAAACATGGCAAGGTGCATCACTTTGTCAAATCAAATTGTTTATGTTTAGTTGCTCCCATTGTATCACACACCTATAAATATTTAAATTCCTTGAAAGGATTCTATAGAAAAAGTTTTTCCTAGAAACAATTTGTAGGCAATAAAACAATAATAACTTATATAAACCTTCTACAAAAATATTAAAAAGACATCGAAAATTATTGACAAGGTTGTTGACGCTACAGTTTCATAATATATATAATTTGATGTGTTAATCTCCATAATAGACCCCGACCATATTCCAGCTTCAAAAATCCAAAAAATAGTATGAAAATATAGAAGTAACAAATATCTACGTGATAAGAGTAGAATTCGTTGTGTTATTGTTGCGCTACAAATATAGATAGTAAATAAATCTCTGTGTAGTTTTAATTTAAAATTTAGATAACATTATAATCCTTGTGTATTAATAATTAGAATTCAAAATAAAATCCGTGTGTAGTACTAATTGAAATTCAATGGCAATAAAAATCTATGTGTAGTAATAATTGCAATTCAAATAGCAATAAAATTTCATGTGTAGTAATAATTGAAATTGTTGTGCTATTCGTTGCCAAAAAGGGGAAATCAACACCTGACAAACCACTCACTTCCAGGACAAATCGTTGTGTTGCAACGGATGCCTATTTAAGAGTAAAATTTAGGTGAAATAAATATGAGGAGGCGACCACTTGCCAAAACCCAAGATTTCAATTTAATTAGTAATAAGACTCTTCATGTCCCAATTTGAAAACCTTTAAAGTTGAGTTGACTAAAAAACAATGGCTTGACTTTAATGACATAAGGAAAAAACATTTAGTTTACAAAAACCATGGGAGGTGCTAACTATAGGTGCTACAGCTGGAATGTTTAGCTTACATATATAATCTATTTCATAACTTGCAAATGGAGTTAGTTTACATAAATTAAACAATCTTATTTTGTAAAGGAGATCGAGGAATCGCCACAATTATTTGTAAAAGAGATTGAGGAATCGCTACAAGTTTAACTGTAAAGGTAACAAAAATGTATTTTGCAGTGGTGAAGATTTGCAATCACCCTTTTTTACCCAAGACATTCAATCTAGGTATGGGTTTAATCAATATAATATCCAATTTCTTGGGAGTAGTGTGTGTGTGTGTGTGTGTGTGTATATATATAAGCACAACGTTGGACAATCACTACATATTTAATGTAATAGTGGCGACTTTGATTAATGCAATAGTCAAATGGATCTAAGTCAACAAGCATCTGTAGAACAATTCGACAAGCAAGGCGAGATAGCTTTCAACAAGTGAGCAATAATCACTTACCTTTTATGTTATGTAGGTTGGGTTTTAAAAATAAATGCATATAATTACTGACAGTAATTGAAATTCGCCTAGTGACGGAATTTAAGAATTCGCTGAGTAGACCTTACTTGTAATCGATTATAGACTTAATTTCATTTTCCCATCACTCAGAGTTGTGGGATTAATGAAATTAGAATTGCCAATAGTTCGAATGGACATTCACGATCAAAGAAACTGCACTACCCTTGGCTAAGAAATTCAGAGAATAAACAAGAAACTGCCACTTGAGAAAAGGAGAAGGTTCCGATGTTGTTGTCCTGCGCTCATGCTCCATCCTGCTTCAGCTTGCCAATCGCTGAGACCTCATCGGTACCTCCCAATCAACGCTAGGGGTACTCTTCTTCCCCCTAAGCCCCCCAAGCACAAAGGGGTCACACACACAATACCAGAGAATGATAGCTTCACATCTCCCCTCGTAAGGTCGAGCTACCACTCATTAACCGAGTTGGGCACCCCAACTCCCACAAGAGAAATTCAATCAAGATAAAATTTCAGTAGCGTAACCTTACGCATACCAGACGTGATCCATATTCATCCTTCGTCATCCTTTTTATAGAGTTTTCTTAGTCATTAGTTTCTCAAACCTTCATTAGATTCCTTTTGCATTTATTTAATTAGGAAAAACCTCCCCCGTACACATGTTTCCCGATCCCCTAGTTGCACCAAACAATCAATTTATTAATTAATTAAATTTTCCCATTTCCCTCACCCACCTAAAAGTGTTCCTAAAAATGATCATCGGTGTCCCTTTATTCCCTTACATTTCTTAAATGACTTACGCCTTTCTTAAATCCTAGTTGAGTTCATAAATAGAAAGTTCCAAAGGCTAGATTCCTTACTAAGTTAGACATTCCCCTTTTTCTTTAAGTTTCCCCCTTTTTCTTTTAACTAACATCAAAATTAGCAAATTTAGACAAAAACAACCATTTACCCTTTTAATAAATTTAATCCTCCATTTAAAATTTTTACTTTAATAATTAAAGTTTGAATTTCTTACCCCCCCCTTCTTGTTACATGTCTACTTAGTTTTTCTTTGTTCACAAGTTCTTCTTAGACCTAGGTTTTAATTTCACCAGGTTGGGAGACAGTTTTTAAGGGAACAATTTAGTTTTTAAATTTTACTAATACCATCATCTATTTAAGGCTGACTAGGTCCTAAGGAGACATATTTTTCTAGGTACTAGGTTTATTAACTTGCCTGAGTTAAAACCGTGATGTGCCCTTCAGGACGCACTATGTGCTCCAAGGGTGCCACTCGCCTCTTTTCGTTTTATTGTGCGATGTTCCCTTCAAGACACATTACGTGCTCCAAGGGTTCCACTCACCTCTTGACTGAATTTGGTAGATGTCAAACCCTTGGAGTCAACACTCCATCAGGCGATCTTGTGGGAGACTAAGGGCCTTTAAGGAATAAGGACCCTTCCTTATTACACACCCCTTAGAATCATTATGAGCGATTGTCACAATATTCCCTCATGTCATTGTGGTTCTTCTCGAACTAGGTAATCGTTAACCTACAGTTTGAGCCAGGATGGGATGCTAGTAGGCTATGGCAGGGATGTTGCCACACCTCTCCCTCGATGTCTTTGGTTTTCGTGTGTGACCCCTTTACTCCAAATGTGAGTATGGTCGGCAAGATATCGTCAGCCTGCATCCATCAATGAAATATATCAATGATAACAATCAACATCATAATATCTAATCATATACACATATGTCACATAAACAACATTCAAACCCTAACAGTCCACTCCCTAACTCGATCCAGAGTCTAAGGAGTTTCATCGATGCCTCGACATCCTCTAACATCCAGAGTCCTGCACACTCAAGATAACCCAATCAATAACACTTGTCGATGTAAATACAATAAAAATAACATATCATCAAATCCACAATATCTCATAGTCATAGTAAAAACATCCAATAATATAATGACCCGGATCACTTGCACACAAGTGTCCTTGAAGAATAAGTTTGCTCAATGCAGGCGAGAGCGGGATGTTACAGACACCCCCTATTGTTTTAAACTTCGTCCCGAAGTTTCATAGTATGTAAGTGCCGAAATAAAGTGTACAACAATATCATATGTCTAGCTATCAAACAAAAATGGAAACTGTTGGCGCATATCACATGTGTCCTCTGAGGTCACTGAGTGTGGACTATAGTTGTCCCACTGGACCTTGACCTGATCTACTGTTCGACACCGTAACTGTTGAATGTGATGGTCCAGGATGCAGATTGGATCCTCTATGAGAGAACCCTCATCTGATACCTGCAAGGAACTCATGTCAATAACATGTGTAGGATCACTAACATAATGTCTCAAAACAGATACGTGAACAAAATCGTGCGTACACCTCAAAGAATCAGGCAAGGTTATTCGATAGGCCATGGGCCCCTTCTTTTCCACAATCTCGAAGGGTCCCATGAACCTAGGAGAGAGTTTATCACCCTTTCCAATGATCAAACTCTTATGCGATTTCACTCACAATAAGAATCGATCGCCAACTTCATAACTACAGTCGACACAATGTGCATCGGCATAACTCTTCTGTCGATCCTGTGATTCCTTTATCCTTTGTATTATAGTTTTCATTTGGTCTTCCATCTCTTGGATTGCTTCTGGTCCAACCAGGACCCTATCCTCAATCTGATCCCAACTCAAAGTCATTTGACACGGTCATCCGTAAAGAAACTTGAATTGCGCCATCTTAATGGTGCTTTGATAACTGTTGTTGTATGCAAACTCTATCAGTGGAAATAACTCTTCCCAACGATTTTGTTGGTCCATAACGTACATACACAACATATCCTCCAATATTTTTTTTGTTCTTTCGGTCTGCCTGTCTGTCTTCGAGTGATATGCGGTACTAAAGTTAAGTTGGCTTACCAAGGCCTCTTGGAAACTAGTCCAAAATTGTCATGTAAACACCGATCCTCTATCGGATATAATCCTCTTAGGCATGCCATGCAGCCTCACAATCTCACTGATAGAAAATCTATCTATGTGAGGTGCCTGATACGTCGTACGCACATGGATAAAATGTGCACTCTTCGTCAGAGTCTCGACTACTACAAAAATTGAGTCGTGTCTCCTCACCGTCAGTGGAAATTCAACAATGAAATCCATCAAAATGACCTCCCATTTTGNGTGAGGTGCCTGATACGTCGTACGCACATGGATAAAATGTGCACTCTTCGTCAGAGTCTCGACTACTACAAAAATTGAGTCGTGTCTCCTCACCGTCAGTGGAAATTCAACAATGAAATCCATCAAAATGACCTCCCATTTTGATTCTGGAATAACGTGTGGTTGTAGTTATCCCACCGGATGTCTATGTTCAGCCTTCACCTGTTGACATTCTAGACATCTTTCCACGTAGTTGACTATGTTTGCCTTCATTCCTTTCCAGAAGAATAAGGGTTTAAGGTCTGCCCTCATCTTCGTGACTCCAGGATGAGCCATGTACACTGCTCTATGAGCCTCGTTTAGGATCGAACTCCTCAACTCATTGTTGGGTGGTACACAAATTCAACTTTTAAATATCAATAATTCATCGATGTCCACATTAAATCCCTCAAATTTTGGTACCATCATTGTGTTTTATCCAATAAAATCCTTGACCTCTTTGTACCAGTCATCGTTGCACTGTAAAGCTAGAATATTTTCACGTAGATTTGTCTGAAGAGGCATCAGCAAAAATATGTGTGGTCTCTGACTCAATGCATCAACCACTCTATTCACTATTCTTTTTATGTAAGTAATCTCGAAATCGTACTCTCTAAGCAATTTCTACCAACGTCGTTGTCGCGCGTTCAAATCGCTTTGCGTAAAGATGTGTTGTAGACCACAATGGTCTGTTTTTAGTTTGAATTTTCGTTGGTCTCTAAACTCTCAAGGCATAAACATTGGCTAACAACTCCTAATAATGCGTCGCATAGTTCTCGTCATGGCTTCTCAACTTTCTCGATATGCAAGCGATCACTTGATCGTCTTGCATCAAGACTCCACCTAAGCCTTCCTTGGATGTGTCAGTGCATACCAATAATTTTGCATCCATGTCAGGGACCTTTAGTATCGGTGTTGTCATCAACAACTTATTGAGCCTAAAAAATGCCTCCATGCATTTCTCAGTCCAAACAAACTTCTTGTTCTTCTTATGCAATTCCATAATCATATTTTCTATCTTCGAAAAACCCTCGACGAACCGTTGATAGCATCCCACTAAAACCATGAAGATACACACTTTTGGGACATTCGTTGGCACAGGCCATTCCATAATGGCCTCGACCTTTGTTGGATATACAACGATACCTTTGCCGAAGATGACATGCCCTAAGTAATTAATCTTCGATTGATAAAATGAGCATTTAGACATCTTCCCAAACAATTTGTTCTCTCGTAGACGCTGTAGTACCATGCGCAAGTGCTCGTCATGCTCCTCCATCATTTGAGAGTAAATCAAAATATCGTCAATGAATACTTGGATGAACTTGTCCAAGTATTCGTGGAACACCGCGTTCATCAAACTCATAAATACCCCTGGGGCGTTCGTCAATCCAAACGATAAAATAGTAAACTCGTAATTTCCAAACATTGTCTTAAAGGCGGTCTTAGGGATGTCGTCCTCCTTGATCTGTAACTGGTGATACCTTGATCTCAAGTCTATCTTTGAAAACACCATCGCGCCTTTCATTTGATCAAATATATCGTCAATCCTTGGCAACGAATACTGGTTCTTGATCATTGCCTTGTTTAATTGACGGTAGTCAATGCAAAGTCTCCATGGCCCATCCTTCTTCCATATGAAAATAATAGGCGTACCCCACGGTGACACACTTGGACGTATAAGTCCTAGGTCCAACAACTCCTTCAGTTGCATTTTCAACTCCTGTAACTCAGGGGTCGACATCCGATAAGGCGTTCTCGTTATCAGTTCAATTCCTTCTTTTAGGTCGGTGGTAAATTCCAATTCCCTCTCTGATGACATCCCCAATAACTCCTCGGGGAAGACGTCCGCAAACTCTCACACCACCGGAAGGTTTTCTAGACCTTTCGCTATGCCCTTCTCATTTAACGCAAGGCTCACATAAAGCTTACTTCCCTTGTGCATGCTCTTTCATAGTTGCAAGGAAGAGATGAACCTTAGGGATACTCCCTAGTTCTGACCTACAATCATGTGTTTCTGTCCCTCGTCATTGACCAAGCTCAATTTTTTCGTCTTACAGTCGAGTATCGTATCATGTGATTCCAACTAGTCCATACCAATGACGATGTCATAAGACCCTAAGGTTGTGACGTACAAGTTGGCCCTAGTGACAAAATCTCCCAGGTTAAGGCTGCAGCCCGTAACCTTCCCTCCAACCTTCTATTTGGCTCCCGAAGCCATTTCTACAAAGATAAACTTGTCCTGTTTGAATGACTTTAACTTAATTATTTTTAGCGCTGCACCACAGATAAAACTCTCTGTAGCACCTAGATCTATCAAAATATTAAGGGTTTAGTTAGCGACAGTACCTGACATCTCGAGCACAGTTGACTGGTGCTCTGCCTGGCGGTTATTCATCGATGCATGAATCTGATGGACCTTGCCCAAATCTCCCACGGTAGTGGGTCCGGTTGATCCAGATGCTCTGGTCCTCTCCACTGGGAAGTCACATTGGCAATGTGGCTCTCCACATGTCCAACACCCTTTCTTTGGTCCAGTACTCATGGTACCCAAAGTAGAAGTTGACGACCCACCGGCTTGGAACCCTAGTTTTTTCTGTTGAACAAGCCTAAACTACTTATGTTGCGGTCGACGCTGCTATGGTTCTCTATAAGGAGTTCGTTGCAGAGGTGCTGGTCACTAAGGTGTAGTGGAAGTGGATCCTCTCTAGATGCCACAAAATCTTGGTGAATGTCTAGTTGTTGTCTGATGCTGCAGCGCACCAGATGAAACCTGCCCCACTAGTCTTGCTGGAGTCCTTCTCTGACCCCTACTGAAAATATCCTCCTTTTCTATGAGGGCCTTCTGGACAAAATCATGCAAGGTTTGAGGCATCAGAATCCTCACCTTTGCACAAATTTTGACGTTACGGCTGAACACGAACTTGTTGACCTTAATTTTCTTGGTATTCATGTGTGGAGCATACTGAAGCAGCTCCATGAAATGGGTATCGTACTCTGGCACCATACGGCTGCCCTGTCACAAGGTATTGAACTCGTTGAGCTAACACTCAATGAATTCCTCAGATATATTCCTCTCCCGGAACTGTTCCTCTAACAGTTACCATGACACATCTTCGATGACCATGTTTAATTGTAGCAGGAACGTCTTCCACCATAAAAGAGCGCTCCCCTTCAGTTGAAATACCGTGATGCAGACCTTCATGTTGGAGGTATAGTCACGAAGGGAAAATCACATCGCCATATTCTCTAGCCATGCCTCGGCGGCTGCATCGTCTGGGGTGCCAAAGAACTCAAGAAATTTGACCTTCTCAAGTTCGCAGTGAATGCTACCAGTACCGACCAGAGCACACAGTGGACCCTCAGGAGGTGTTTGCACCCTGGTCCCATCTCTATCCAAACGGATGATCAATGCCTTAGACATCCTCTGAAAGGACCTCATCAGCCCAACCACATCACCCACAACTATATGTTCATGCCCAACAACTTGTTCGTCTCCCTGGGGGTTATACCCCTCAGGCGTGGATGCTATTGGGGGCATCGTGCCTCCTCCCCTAGCACCCTATCGTCTACCTCCGCGACATCCTCTGACCATGATTACCCGCACGAATATAAATCAATTTAATTAGTGACATTTTATAACCAATTATCTAATAAATGGAAGTCGTAGTGATCCCAAGTCGTGGGTTGAACTGACTCTGATACCATATGTAACAACCCCTGTCATTATGACAACATGCCATGCATAACAAGTGATTTTTTTTTTATTTTTTTTTTAAGGCAGGTAGTAACAACGAAAAATAGTCAGTCAACGCAACTTGACGACGAACACAGTGCATGCAAGTCATGCAACACACAACTTAACTACCCAGCATACTAACACATCATGCAGTTGGATGCAACATACGTAAATCAATTAGACAAAACAAAAATGACTACCCGCTCGTCCTACCCTGCAAGGTTRGGACCTCCAAGACACATAAGCAACGCTCAAGCCTAGGTTCCCATCAATTTTGACCATTTAAAGTCTCAAAGCTAACGAATGTTCTAAGGAATAAGGAGGTGTCTATGTCCCGCCTGACACACTCAAGATCACGCCTACTAAGTTAAAAGACAAACTCAATCAATCCAAACACAACACCTTCGATGACCAGTCACAAGAACCATCCCGGTGAGCGAAAGACAATCACAATAAATTTACAAAAAAAAGTACAACCATAAATACAACAACATCCACATCGGGAGGCATGAGACCCTAAGCCAGGTTTCATATGCGTTGTCGATCAACGASCACAATGATTCGAACTTAAGAAATCATGATGCCACRGTGCGACAAGTGCACAAGAATCCCAAGCGCATTCAAATCTAAACCTTTGACAAACACAACCAGCGTGTCAAGGTACCAACTTAAACTGTCAGAGTCCTAATACATCAATATCTTGTCCATTGATARCAACTTATGATGGAATTGAATAACATCTAAAATAATGTAGTTTCATTTATAATATCTCATAAATTCTTTCATAAAATAATGTAGTTTCATTTATAATATCTCATAAATTCTTTCATAAACTCCAAGAACTATACCTGAATCACTACTTGAATATCAAATTACATCCCTAGCACTAAACATAATAAAGTGTATGTCTTGTTGAATCAACTATTTATGTTAAGGATCTCTACTTTGTAAATCTATTCATACCTATAGTATCAAACATGGCAAGGTGCATCACTTTGTCAAATCACATTGTTTATGTTAGTTTCTCCCATTGTATCACACACCTATAAATATCTAAATTCCTTGAAAGGATTCTATAGAAAAAGTTTTTCCTAGAAACAATTTGTAGGCAATAAAATAATAATAACTTATATAAATTTGATGTGTTAACCTCCATAATAGACCCCGACCATATTCCAGCTACAAAAATCCAAAAATAGTCTGAAATTACAGAAGTAACAATTATCTATGTGATAAGAGTAGAATTCGTTGTGTTATTGTTGTGCTACAAATACAGATAGTAAATAAATCTCCATGTAGTTTTAATTTAAAATTTAGACAACAATATAATCCATGTGTATTAATAATTAGAATTTAGATAGAAAATAAAATCCCTGTGTAGTAATAATTGAAATTCAATCGCAATAAAAATCTCTGTGTAGTAATAATTGCAATTCAAATAACAATAAAATTTTCTATGTAGTAATAATTGAAATCGTTGTGCTATTCGTTTCCAAAAAGGGGAAATCAACACCTGGAAAACCACTCACTTACGAGACAAATTGTTGTGCTGCAACGGATGACTGTTTAAGAGAAAAAATTAAGTGAAATAAATCTGAGGACGCGACCACTCGCCAAACCCAGGATTTCAATTTAATTAGTAATAAGACTCTTCACATTCCAATTTGAAAACCTTTAAATTTGAGTTGACTAAAAAAATGATGGCTTGACTTTAATGACATAAGGCAGAAACGTTTAGTTTACAAAAACCATGGGAGGTGCTAACTATAAGTGCTACAGCTGGAACGTTTAGCTTACATATATAATCTATTACATAACTTGCAAATGGAGTTATTTTGCATAAATTAAACAATCTTATTTTGTAAAGGAGATCGAGGAATCACCACAGTTATTTGTAAAAGAGATTGAGGAATCACTACAAATTTAACTGTAAAAGTAACAAAAAGGTATTTTGTAGTGGTGAATCTTTGCAATCACCCTTGTTTACCCAAGACATTCAATCTAGGTATGGGTTTAATCAATATAATATCCAATTTCTTGGGAGTAGTGTATATATATATATATATATATATATAAGAGCAACGTTGTACAATCACTACTTATTTAATGCAATAGTGGCGACTTTGATTAATGCAATAGTTGGATGGATCCAAGTCAACAAGCATCCGTAGAACAAGTCGACAAGCAAGGCGAGATAGCTTTTAGTAAGTGAGCAATAATCACTAAGCTTTTATGTTTTGTAGGTTGGGTTTTAAAAATAAATGCAATTATGTAAAACAATACTCTAATTGAGAATGAATATAATTACTGACAGTAATTGAAATTTGCCTGTTGACAGAATTTAAGAATTCACCGAGCATACCTTACCTACAATCGATTATAGACTTAATTTCATTTGTTCATCACTCAGAGTTGCAGGATTAATTAAATTAGAATTGCCAACGGTTCGAATGGGCATTCACGATCAAAGAAACCGCATTGCCCTTGGCTCAGAAATTCGTAGAATAAACAAGAAACTGCCACTTGAGCGAAGGAGAAGGTTTCCATGTTGTTGTCCTATGCTCACGCTCCATCCCACTTCATCTTGCCAACCACTGAGACCTCAATACCGGTACCTCCCAGCCAACACTGGGGGTACTCTTCTTCCCCCTGATCCCCCTGAGCCACAAAGGGGCCACACACATAATACCAAAGAATTCTAGCTTCCCATATCACCTCGTAAGGTCGAGCTACCACTCGTTAACCGAGCTGGGTACCCATCTTCCACAAGAGAAATTCAGTCAAGATAAAATTCCAACAGCATAACCTTACGCATACCAGATGTGATCCATATTCCTTCTTTGTCATCCTTTTTATAGAGTTTTCTTAGTCATTGTTTCCCAAATCTTCATTAGATTCCTTTTTCATTTATTTAATTATGAAAAACCTCCCCCATACACATGTCACCCAATCCCCTAGTTGCACCAAAAAATCAATTTATTAATTAATTAAATTTGCCTATTTCCCTCACCCACCTAAAAGCGTTCCTAAAAACACTCCTCGGTGTCCCTTTATTCCCTTACATTTCTTAAATGACTTACGCATTTCTTAAATCCTAGTTCAGTTCATAAATAGACAGTTCCAAAGGCTAGATTCCTTACTAAGTTAGACATTCCCATTTTTCTTTAAGTTTCCCCCTTTTTCTTTTAACTAAAATAAGAATTATCAAGTTTAGACAAAAACAACCATTTACCCTTTTAATAAATTTAATCCTCCATTTAAAATTTTTACTTTAATAATTAAAGTTTGAATTTCTTACCCCGCCCCCCCCTCTTGTTACAAGTCTACTTAGTTTTTCTTTGTTCAAAAGTTCTTCTTCGACCTAGGTTTTAATTTCACTAGGTTGGGCGACAATTTTTAAGGGAACAATTTAGTTTTTAAACTTTACTAATACCATCATCTATTAATGTCGACCAGGTCCTAAGGAGGCATAGTTTTCTAGGTAATATGTTTATTAACTTACCCGAGTTAAAACCGTGATGTGCCCTTCAGGAAGCACTACGTGCTCCAAGAGTGCCACTCGCCTCTTTCCGTTTTATTATGCAACGTGCCCTTCAAGATGCACTATGTGCTCCAAGGGTGCCACTCGCCTCTTGACTGAATTTGGTAGATGTCAAACCCTAGGAGTCAATACTTCGTCAGGTGATCTTGTGGGAGACTAAGGGACTCTAAGGAATAAGGACCATGCCTTATTGTGTGCCCCTTAGAATCATTGTGAGCAACTGTCATAGTTTTCCCTCGTGGCATCATGGGTATTCTCAAACTAGGTAATTGTTAACCTACAGTTCGAGCCACGATGGGAGTTCTAGTAGGTTGTGGAAGGGTTGTTGCCACACCTCTCCCTCAATGTCTCTGGTTGTTGTGCGTGACCCCTTTACTCCAAATGTGAGTCTGGTTGGCAAGCTATCATCAACCTGCATCCCTCAACGAAATATGTCAGTGATAACAATTGACATCATAATATCTAATCATTTGCACATATGTCACATCAACAACATTCAAACCCTAACGGTCCACTCCCTAACGTGATTTGGAGTCCAAGGAGTTTCATCGATGCCTTGACATCCTCTAACGTCCAGATTCCTGCACACTCAGGAGAACCCAGTCAATAGCACATGTCGATGTAAATACAAAAAAAATAACATATCATCAAATCTAGAATATCTCATAGTCATAATCAAAACAACCAATAGTATAATGACCTGTATCACTTGCACGCAAGTGTCCTCAAAGAATAAGTCCGCTCAGTACGCGCGAGAGCGGGATGTTACAATGAGAGTACACCCCTTTGAAGAGGTCATGGATCCCTTTCGCTTGATGATGTCATGATTTAGATGGAGGACATTGCACTTGATGACAATGATATGTTTGCTTGAGTTGACCTAGAAAATTTGATGATGAGGTGGCACCTTTTGATGAGAAGACATGACCTTTTGATGAGGAGAAATTAATTTTCTATGATGCATTGCACCTTTTCAGGAAAGACATTACCTTTGGGGAATTTACACCTCATTTTCGATATGAAACCACCTTTATGATCCCTCTACACTCACATGTGTGACATTTATGGATGATGATTTCATGTTTTAGCATTGTATCTTCATTTTAGAGGCATTTTTGGGGGTCAAAATTAGACCTGTCCACATAATATCATGGATTTGTTATGTTTGATGGTATTTTAGAGGATATTATATCCTTGAGGGGTAAAGCACTTGGTTTCTTCATATAAATAGAGGAATTGATCCCTCATTTGTATCATTGCTACTTGTGGAGGATTACTACTGCTTGTCTACTTCTATATTTCTCTTTTAGCTATGGATGAATGAATTATGAGTTGAAGGGATGATTTATGGTTTCTTCCAATTTCGATGGATGAATCATGATCAAGGTTTCATGGATGAACATTGATTTACCTAGTAAGTGTTCTTTCTAAATATTTGTGGATTTTTTTTATTGAATGTATGAAGTGTGAATGTGCTTATCAAGTGGTGAAAGTGCATTTTCCCTTGTGTTTTTCTTAAATAGATCTTATCTTGCAAACCCTAGGAAGGTTTCTAGTGGAGAACCTTCCCTTGATATTGTATTTAAAGCTTGTTAAGGGACATAATAGAATTTTCTGGGGTTAGTAGTGGAAAACTCTAGTTCTCATCTTATATGATAGTCTCCTAAGGTTAGTAGTGGAGAACTTTAAGGTTTATCCAAGATCCATGCTTTACCTTTTTTTTAAGAGAGTCCATGGTTTGAGTCCATAAGCCAAAAAAAACAAATAGTAGGCACTAGCATTAACTCCCATTAGTCAATACTTAAAACCAAATCTACTTGTTATTTTATTGTTTTAGGGTTAGCTTAGGGTTTGTAGCAAATATTCTTCAGTTTTTAGCCATAATTAGGTTAGACGTATAGGTTTAGTTGGTATTTTCTATTAAAAAATATATGTTGTCATTTTTTTCATTGCTAATTAAATTTTTATCCCTCTAGGACTTGGCATATTGCATTGTTAGGGCTATTATGTGCCCTTTATATTTCGGAAAATAATTTTTCATAAAACCTTAGTTTAACTTGAATTTCCGGCCATAGTTTTATTGCATGTTTACTTGTTTAAAGGGATGATTTCTTGTTGTTTTAATTTGATATATTGAAGATTGTCATATTTCACACAAGTTTTGCTCAAACATAGTTTTTTCTCTTATTTGTAGTGTTTGAGGTATCCTCTTGGCCTATTGTAACTTGCTAAATATCACAAATTGTCTCTTCTCACACACAAATCTGTAAATTGCTTGATTGAACCACCTTATACTCACCTTGAAAAAATTTATTTAGTGGTGGTATATTTGAGTAACTAATGTAGGAGTTTATAGATTTGATCTCATATTTCTATAGGATTCCTTGAGGTTACTAGGGAATTCGATTCCTTGAAGTTACTAGGGAAGCCTCCCTTGTGTTGGATTTCATCCTTCACTAAAATGAGGAAAATGATTACTAAGGTAACAATAGTAACACTTCCATGTTACACTTGTCTTAGCCCTTGTGAAAGGATTTGCACAAACGTGACATATTTTGTGATAGCACTCTCATCTAGAGAACAAGGGAATAAAATTCCAAATTCAAGAGCTAATACAAAAGGGCCACATTCAACCAAAATCCTCACCTCATGGGAGCCAAATTGTGTTGGTTGGTTCAAAATAAGGACGGGACATGCTGACTCTATATTAGTTATAAATACCTAAAAAACATCAAAGTGAAGAAATATGATATAATTCCTTAGATTATGATCTTTTTTATTAACTCAAGGGTGAAAATATTTTCAGTAAGATTGATTTGAACTCATGCTATCCTAGGTGCTAATTGGGAAAACTAAAGTGTGGAAGATATCCTTCAAGTCCAAAGAAGGTCTCCTCAAGTGGTTGGTCATACCTTCCAACTTGATTAATTCCCAAACAATGTTCATGAGGATGATGGATGATATCTTGCAGATATTCACCAATTCATCTATGGCCATATATTTGCATTTGTCATGATCTTCAATATAACATGGGAGGAGCATGTGAATCACATTTAGAAATTTATTAACACCTTGTGGAAAAACAAGACTTTATATGACAATATGGAGAAGTTCTTATTTGACATGTAGAGAATTCAATATCTAGGATACATCATGGATGAACATGGTGTGCATGTGGATCCAACCAAGATCTAGGTCATTCATGATTGGCTAGTCCCAAATAGAGTAATAGAGATCTGTAGCTTATTTGGCCTTGTTATCTTCTAACATTGGTTCATGTTGTAATTATTTCATATTACTTGGACCCTAAGACAAGTGGCTAAGAGTGGAGTGAAATCCAAGCTTGTTTGGGATAAGGTACAAGAGAAAATATTCAAGGATTTGAAATGTTGTATGTGCTTGGCACCAGTCCTCATTCTCCTAGACTTGAAACAATTGTTTGAGATTGAGAAAGATGCATCATATTGTCTTGTTGATGTAGTCCTTACAATAGTAAGGACATTTGGTGGCCTATCTTAGTGAGACACTCTGATATTGTTTTCCAGTACCCTACCTATGACAAGGAGATGTACTTCATTATGCATGCATGTTGGTAGTGGAAGAATTATATTCTAGAAAATGAACCAATTTGCATCCACAATGACCACAAGCCACTGAAATTTATGAAGATACAAGGAAAGTTGTAGAATGAGTTCCATTAACAGAGGTCCATGTATTTTCATCAATTCCACTTGCACATCAAGTACAAGAAGGGAAACACCAAACAAGTTGTAGATTGCCTTAGTTGACCTCCAATGGTGGCACTAACCACAATGCTTAATTCGTGTATACATGATACTTTTAAGTGGCCCCAGTTGTATGATTGTCATCCTGAGTTCACTATTACGTAGTAGGCACTAGGTGTAGGTAAACAAGTTTAGAATTTCACCTCTATAATGGAATTATGTGCCATTCATGACATCTCAATGTTCCTTCAAGAAAGAATGAAACACTAATTTGGGAGGAACATTACATTCAGGTGGTATGACACTGTTGGTGCAATTATATGCATAATATATTACCAAACATAAATTATCGATCAAGATTTGTAATCAGTAGAGTTGATGCACTATATGTGTCGATAACTGATAGGTTCCTATGTCTATTTAGTATAGCTTAGATAAGAAAACCATTTAGAAACCAACACACACTTTTAAAAAATAGCACTCCTCACACAATTCAAAAGATAGAAAGCAAAGCTTATAAAAAATATGATTCAAACTCTTGCTCAGGTGACTAGTAGAGATGAAGTTAAGATCATGTTCCCTATAGAAATTGAACATAATAATCAACAATCCACTTTATTCACTCTTAGACAGAAATCAATCATAACTCTTCAGTCCAATCAAACCTTCTTTAATACAGAAAACAACCAATATGATTGAGAGACTTCATTATATGGAACATGAAGGTGAGAGATGAAGTATTGTGGTTCCTGTACCTACTAAGAACACCACAATTACAAACTCAAAGCAACAACATTCACTTGCTTAACAATCCCACACATCAAACTCTTATCAATTAAATATTAATCTGCAGAAATGGAAATGGAACTATCTAATATGTTCAATGTCTAATGACTCACATTGATTCAAAATCAAATAACTATGTACTAAACTTAAAATGCATTTGAAATCATTTGCAACACACAACTGTTAAATGTTCACACACACACAATCACACAAAAACATGTACAAGGACGTTTACCTTGGTTGGGGCGGTGGGCCCTAGCCGAACCAACAAGGTACCTTTGAATAAATTTCAGACTAAAACACTTTACTTATACTTATGAATTGCACAAAATAGCATTTGCATCCCTTCAATTGATTAAGTGAATCAAAAGTTCAACATTTCATTTCTCAACATAACAACGTACATCATTCTCCAAGAACCAATCTTACAGCATAATAATTCCTCCCTTCTCAGTACTCCTTCCTTCATATTTATACAAGGAAATTCAATGGGGATGGATCAGAACAAATCCCCCAACTTAGAATTCGTTCAAACTGTTTATGCACAAAATCTGGGTTTTTCACTAGATATTACAAATTCATGTTAAAGATCCTTGAATATCTCTCTATCCGTTGTGAATTTTGAGAAACTATATATGGGTTTGATAGCTAGATAGATTTTCTAAAAACCCATTTGATGGTTTTGTAATATATACTTCCATCTACACGAAAATCAAGGCACAATATGGTAGTTTAGAAATATTTGACGATTTTAGGCTGAATCGTTCCCACTGAGTTGGAGGTCCACACGTGTAATATATGGAAATTTTGCCCCAATATTCCACATGAAAATGACGCTCTAGACAAAACCCATGTCCCCAAATGTTGAGATTCATCTTTATCTGCACGAAAATAGAGGTGCAAATCTAGTACCAGAATGTTGGTACTAGAATCCTGTAGGCAAGGGTTTAGTACCGGACTAGCACAGTCATAATATGGGTACTAGACTAACATGATGGTAGTACCAGATGGAGTTGGTATCGTAATAGGTGAAATCTGGTACCGAATGAAGCTGGTACCGGAAGAGGTGGAGAGATGGTACTGGATGAAGCGCAAAGCTGGTACCAGAAGAGGCAAAGATCTGGTGCCGGATGAAGCACAAAGATGGTACCAGATGAAGCTGGTACCGAAAGAGGTGGAGATATGGTACTGGATGAAGTGCATAGCTGGTACCGGATGAAGCTGGTACCAAAGGAGGCATTGTAGAGTACCAGATTAGTGGAGTACCGGAAGAGGCACTGTAGAGTACTGGATCAGTGGAGTACCGGATCCTGTAGAGTACTAGATCAAGCGATTGTTGCAGTACTGGATCAATGGAGTACCGGATGGAGCTACTTAAGATTCAAAGTAGTTAGGAGCATAAATATTCAACCATTTAATCCAATTTAATCAAGAAAATCAAATAAATCATGCTTTAACATAGGTTACCTCTCTATGCACATGGACAAAGTCACAAAGTAGGTTTGTGGAGAAAATAGACAACATATGCACATGTGAGAGGTAAAATTGACTCAGATAGAGGATAATATAGGGTAATAGAGGTGTCAAAATGGAGACTCAACATGCACTTTGGCATGGATAAAATAGTGGTAGAACTACATAAATACTTCTACTCGCCAAAGCTTTGACAATACATCAACATGTATATTATATATTGCACTACTTGTGACATATCTAAACCTTTCATCAAGAAGTAGGGATTGTACACTCCTCTACCTACTCTATATAAACATTAGGAGTCAATATTGATGGATATATCAACACAACATGGTAATGATATTGTATTTTTTTCTTGATTGGTTCTCCAAGATGACCATTTTGGCACCCTAAAAGAAGAGTGTAATAGTAGAATTTATTGTTAATCTCTTCTTTAAGCATATTTGGGTTCATTTTTTGTTGTTATGAACCATTATTTAAAATGGGGATAGAAGGCTCATTGCTTTGGGTTTCATTGACTTCTAGAACTACTAGTAGATTGATTGGATATTCTTCCTTGGTCTAGAATACATTTGGCTTTTCTAAGCAACAATATTTGACAATCATATTTTTCCTTTTCTTTTTCCAAGAAGGAAATCCTCTTCAAACTGTTTTTAGTTTTTTCGAGGAGACATAAGTGTTTGTTGGTCTATCTTGTGCTCAATGATGGGCACCAACCAAAACAAATGCCTTCTATCCCAAAAACGTACAATTCCAAGCCTCCACATACATGGTATGAAAACCTTCCTTATGTTCAACATAACTACAATGGAGCTCTTCACGTTTATATTGGACATAACCTTTTTAGGGTGTGCCCGAGGTTCTATCCATTGATGTTAATTAACATAGCTCTGCCTATTTCATATGCACAGGAACAATCCATCCATGCTCAATCTGAGGTAGACAGAGCAACCAAATTTGTTGAATGGATCCAACACATACAACAACAAGTTCGTAGTATTTTTCATAAAGTGAATGGCAAGTAAAAGAAATGAAGCACAAATCAATTTTTTTTATACAAGTTTTAGGTTCGTGATAAGGTATGGCTTGTAATTGCAGAAAGAGATACTTATAGACCCCCATAGATGTTGAAATTCTAAGGTCCTATGAGGCTGCCATCTAAGGTCTGTCTTTGACCTTGGTATGGCTCTAAGTTCAATTTGTTTTCTTGTCCTCTTTTTGTGGCGTTTTGGACGACAATTTGTCATGTACTTTTACGCTCAATGTTTTATAGGTTAAGTGCTCTTTTAGTTGCCCTTGCAAGTGTTTTCTTGTTGCAATGTTAGCACATGTAATATCAACCCAAAACACATAACACACCTCTAGATCTTTGAGTTTAAAATGATGATCTATACTTCTAAACATGCACAAAAAATTGACCGCAATTATTTTTGGTCAACATGATACTGGATAAAACCCGAGGGGAAAACCGGTTGGGATATCTGTCTATATAATGGAATTAAGCCAAAGAGATACAACTTATGTAATGCAATACAATGGAACATACATACATAGCAAGCTCCTCACAAAACTTGCATCAAGAACCAGAAGGAAAAGAGACCAAAACTGTGGTGCGACCTCTCCCTTTGTTTCCCTACAGGCAGGCCCGAGGTGCCCAAGCTCATCCTGGCTGTCGTGAAGGAAACCCCTCCACGAGATAATGCTTTCATTGCTGCCTCTCACTGGCCGGGCTCAAGAGCTTACTCAAGCGGTTTGCTACCCGAGGTAGCTTCAGGTGGCATCTCAACCCATCGCCCCTCGTGCAAATATGACCACAAAAATGGCGAGAATTTGAAAAGGGAAATCTCTCACCAGCAGAAGCATCGCCTCCTCCTAGCCTCCTCCTGCGTCAGACCTCTCTCAGATCTGACAAATGCTCCTCTCACCTTGAACATAGAGGAAATGCGAACTCCCCCCTCTTCTCCTCAAGATGCGCCCTTCTCTCCAAGCAAAAGATCCTGAACAGGAAAGGAAGAGCTCAGCTTCCATGGATGAACTCACCAAGCAAACCACAAGCTCCAAGAGTCTCTCTCAAACTCTCAAGGGGTTTTGGCTCAAACCCTCTCCTCTCAAGATGATGCACCCTCCTTCTCTTCCTCCTGATCTCAAGTGAAGAATTGAGTCTCCAAATGCACTTTCCCTCCTTTTGGTCTCCTCATCCCAAACCTAAAGATCAATGGCCTAGATTAGATCTAGCCATGTCTAATCAATGGATGAGATCAACTCAATCATCTCACTAAGGAACCCACTTTTCCTTAGTCACTTTATGTCATTAATTCACCCACATTGTGAATTAATTGTCATATAACAGTGACATATTTCACTTTTTGACTTAAAACTCTCCTAAGTCAAAGGTAAATTAGAATCATAAAGTAAAGTATGAGGGTGAGAGTCTTCCCCCTTTGTGCTTAGAGACTCACTTAGCCATGGGACCACTTTCCAAGGTATCAAATCTCAGCACTCCCTCTTAGCGAGAAGTGCTGCGTCACCCATAATCCGTCCTACTTGCAGTGGACATGGTTGCCTCTCGGCATATGCTCGGTGAGTATGGCTATACCATGATAATCAAAAGTGGTCTATGACACAGATCTACTCAATCTACATGATCTATAAATGGCACTGAATTTCCATCTATCCAAGATCATCTAAATCTCGGCATCACACCGAAGATCTCCCACCTTGGTCTCCCCATGAGTTCCTCCTACTCGGCCTCTCACCAAGGTCCACTCTTGGCATCTCCTCAAGAGTCACTACTCTTGGCATCTCCTCAAGCGTCTCTCTCTCTTGGTCTCGCCAGGAGAGTCATCAACTTGGCCTCTTGCCAAGTGTCTTCCACCTGAAGTGGATCTAAAACTTGATCTATCTATCTCATAAGCCATGTGAGGCTCAAGCCCATACGTGGTGCCCTCTTCCTCCTCCTCATCATCCTCACGATTACCCAGGCTGTAGCACCATCTCTCTGTCTCTTTCGGCCCTCTGGCCTTAGCTATCTTGGGTGGATTTCCCCTCTGAAACTGTCAGGGACAGTGCAGTCTCCCTCCCGAATCGCTGGCATGCGTCGGTGAGTCCTCATCTTCCGGTCTCCCCAATTGATGTTGGATGGTGTAATGGTAAATAAAGTAGCAATGAATGCACACTCTCTAGCAAATTGATCACTGAATTTTATCTCCTCTGTTGTCGCTGCTGTCCCATCCTGCTTCCGCTTCTTCTTCTTCTTGTTGGTCTTGTCACGCATAGTGACCCATCTCTCCACAAGCAAAGCATCTCCTTGTGCTCATGTCTCTCCTCATTCTGTCACGATCCTTTGCTCGTCGGCTGCTATCCTGCGCTCCTCCCTCCCACTCCTGCAGTGGCGCGGCCCCGATCTTGGGACCCTGCCGACCTCCACGACCGGTCTTCTTCTTGCCTTTGTCCAAAGATCCTCTCCCACCCGACCACTGCTTCTTTGCCTGTCCGGAAGACTCTGATGCTAATCTGATTTCCTCCTGAGCGAAGTCATCCCATCCTCTCCCATGTGGGTAAGACCTCCCAGCAGCATACCACAGCCATAAATGCCTGGAGCCCACCCGGTTTGGTGAAGCTAGCCATAAGCTTACTCACCAAAGAGTTTGAGTACAATGACCTCTCACCGTGACTCCAAACTCATCTGGGATGCAGGAGTCCAGATCTGAAATGAAGCGGCTGTCTCAGGCATCGCGAATGCTCGAGTCTATCATGAAGAACCATCTTCAGGTTCTAATTTGAGCTCTCGCCTCATTACGATCAAAGCTGGCCCACATCGATAGCCATGACCTTCCGTCACATGGGGTATGATGTGATCCGGACTCCATCAGAAGGCCGATACTCTTGTTGCTTGTTGTTCCTGTGCCGCGTGCCACCAAGTGGGAGGCGGTCACGGGGATAGCGAACAACCGCTGACTATATCCCATGGCTTTCGAGGGTCCTCTAGGAGGCCATTCGGCCTTCGAAGACCCGGTTGCCCAGCCCCGGCTTCTTGTCACTCTGTGCGTGATGCGGCGCTAATACGCCATGCTCCTCCTGATGCTCCCCATTCACCGAGGCTTGTTGCCTCCCTCCTGTCAACACGGGTGTGAAAGAACCTTAAATGAATGACCTCAATCCTAATCTCTAGGTGTGAAAGAGGTCGTACTCTAGAGCGTCACTCATGTCCACGTAGGTGTGAAAGAGGCTGTCCACAAGTCGTCAAAAAATCAGCCCAACAAATCTGCCACAAGCTGTCCACCGCTTTCACGTGACCCCAGCTGTCCAAAATCTGCCACGAGGTACGTGCAGCCTTATTAGAAGAGGTACGCTGGATGTTGCCTCTTGTTTTGTGAAGCTTGCTGTCCAAAGCAGCCAACAATCTGATAAAACCTTCTCAAAACTGCCCAAGGGTGCTCCAAAATCCAGCAAGTCTAAGCCACCTTTGGCTCACGATACCATGTTGAAATTCTGAGGTCCTATGGGGGAGCCAGATCAAGGTTGGTCTTTGACCTTAGAGTATTGGCTCTAAGTTTCAGCTGTATGGTTGTCCTCTTTTGCTGTTTTAGGACAGCAAGCTGTACATCTTTCTGCTCAATGTTTATAGGTTAAGTGCTCTTTTAGGTGCCCTTGCAAATGTTTTCTTATTTCAATGTGCTGTGCAATGGCCTGCTAAAACACATAACACTACCTCTAGATCTTTGAAGTTTAAAATTGCAGTCTATGCTTCTAAGCATTGCACAAAATTGACAGGGTATTTTGTCAACATGACCCTGGATTAAAAAAACCCAGGGAAAACCAGTTTGGGATATGTCTATATAATGTGATTAAAGCCAGAGATACAACAAGTAATACAATGCAAAGGAACCTGTATACATAGCAAACTCACCACCCGAGACTTGCATAGAATCGAGGAGAAAGAGCCCAAAATTGTGGTGAAACCCTCTCCCCTTGTTGCCCTCACGAGACTGGTGAGGTGCCCAAGCTCATCTAGTAGGAGTGAAGAAACCCCTCCACCTTGAGGAATGTGTCCTCTCACAGTGCTGCCTCTCCCAGCCTTCGAGGCTCAAAACCTCCAAGCCCGGTTGCTGCGGTGGCACCCTCATCTCAACCCATAAGCCCACCCCTCACGTACCGTCGGCGACAAAAAATAAGCTGAGGCCGAAGGGAAATCTCTCCTGTAAGCTGTGCGCCCTCCTCCTAGCCTGCTCCTGCATCAGACCTTACTCATATCTAACATGTGCTCCTCTCCTGCTGAACATCTGAAGGGAAATGCAGTGCCCTCCTCTCAAGATGCACCCTCCTCCATGCAAATGCTCTAGAACAGCTGGAAAGGATAGCTGGCTCCATGGATGAACTCAACAAGCAAGCCACAAGCTCCAAGGTCTCTCTCAAACTCTCAAGGGTTTTGGCTCATACCCTCATGAGGAAATTACAAACCCTCTCCTCTCAAGATGGTCGCCCTCCTTCTCTTCCTCCTGGAGTCTCAAGTGAAGAATGAGTCTCAAATGCACTTTTCCCTCCTTTTGGTCTCCTCATCCCAACCCTAAAAGATCAATGGCCTAGATTAAGATCTAGCCATGTCTAATCAATGGATGAGATCAGCTCAAATAATCTCACTAAGGAAACCCACTTTTCCTTGGTCACTTTATATCTAATTCACCCACATTGTGAATTAATTATTACTATAACAAGTGACATATTTCACTTTTGACTTAAAACTCTAAGTCCAAAGTGAAATTAGAATCATAAAGTAAAGTCAAAGTGAAATTAGAATCATAAAGTAAAGTATGAGGGTAAAAGTCTTCCCCCTTTGTGCTTAGAGACTCATAAGCACATGGGGACCACTTTCCAAGGTATCCAAATCTCAACAATAGAAAGCTCAGAACACTCTAATATCGGGCTTACACCATCATCAATATTATGGGTGAGAATGCCTTTGACTTGAGTATTCGACCTTTCCTTGGATTACACCTTGTATTTAATATGGAGCAACTTCAACCATATTTTCCACCTTTGTTGGACACCTTTGAGGTGGCAGAGCACTTGCCCCCTACAAAATTCAACCTTAACTACATTTAACATGTTATTGTTGATTGGATTATGGACACCAAGACGAAGGGAAACCACCAATAGAACATATATATCTATCAAGGTATCGAAGCAAGGAAGCTTCTTCACCAGGAACCAGACTCAGTAAAATTTTCTCCATGTGATGGAGGAACTCGATGAAATATTGGAGACCATTTCTTCCTAAATGAGGACAATTAATATTGGTGGCCATCTAAAAGCTGGTCCCATTTCTCACAATTTTTAGGTCCTGAACTTTTCACATGTTTTTGAGGATTTCCTATCTATTTTCACCCCAAACACACACATGTGCGGGGATTTGACTCAATATTTTTATTTTATTTCAAATGAGATAAGGAAGACTTAAAATTAACAAAATGAGAAAATTTATACTTCCTTCGCAAGATTCCCCTTATTTTTGACAACTTAGATTCATCCAACTCAAAGATTTTGTTGAGCCCTAATTTCATGCTAGGGTTAAGGTTCTTGCATATTAAGGTTTTTTCCTCTTTAGATTTTCTTAGAATTTGTAAAAACAACAATTGATTTTTTTCAAATGAGTTTAACTAACACATCTCTTCTTAGAGATAAGATACCACCATTCTAGCTAGTTTGTATTTCTTTGCATATTGCGATATTTTTTCTATTTCATTCATTAATAGAGTTTGGGTTTCACTATATTACTATTCTCTTTGCAATATCTGTGTATTATTTCACATAATATTTCTATCTTCATTTCATTCTCAACACAATCCATATCATTTTTAATGCACCGAGTTTAAACTTCAATGTTCAATGAATATTACAGATGGAAATTTAGTAAAGTGTGTCTTTTGTGTCTATATTTTTCTAATGAGTTTTGTATGTGAATTGGGGACATCGACAACAACAATGGGCTGACACAAATAGGTTTTGTGCATGTTTGGGAGACCAGAGACAAGGAGAGGGCTATGTTTCCTCATTTGATTACTATTGAGACTCGCCTCCTTTTGAGGTATGTTAGTCTCCTCAATTTTTTTGAGAATAATAAATACCTCAAGAGGAACCATAAGTTGTTATGCCAATTAATCCATTGATGTGACCATCATAGAAAGGCATTCAAGGTTGGTCCTAACTGTTGACCCAAAAATATTCTTTGGACTCAACATTTTATTTTACATTTCTAATCTTTTGAACTCAATAGGAACATCACTTTGAGTAGCCTTTCAAACTCCAATTCCGGTCAAAGAAGGTGTTAGGATTCATCATAATTATGAATCTTACCCCATTAAAGAGTGTTAGAGGGTCATATTTAGTGGGTATTATAGATGCATAATGACTTTTTTTCCAAGTCACAAAGTCTGGGAAAACCCTCGGGTACTTCCCCTGATTTCAAGGATGGTACTAAGGGTAAACACTAGAATATTTGGGGCATTAGGTCAGTCAACCAAAAGGATTGAAGACATTATAATAATATACATGTTATGAGCTCAACATGTCACTTGCAGGAATTGAACCCGGGTGGGGAGGATAACAATCATTCCTCCCAACGACTCGAGCTAAACCTAACTGATGGTAAATGCATAATGAATTATCAAGAAATATAAGACTATTAATGTTTAGTTTTAGTTCACTTAGCCTTAGGCATGGATGGTTTCACTCTTTTCTTTTTAGTTTGGTCAGGCTTTGCACGTCGTGTTTGGGTTAGTAGGGATAAATGGTTTTTAGATTGACAATATTCCCTAGGCTATTAATACCCAAATGACATAGTTATGGCAATTATTATGACTAGTACAATGCCAAACAATATCTTAGTAGTAGGCAATTAGGTTTAATCTAGCCTTCTTTGGCTCGTTTAAGACTCGCCATATTTTTGGCCTTTGGGGAGATTATCCCCAGATCAATTTTGAGTTTTGAAAACTTCCCATGTCATAAATTATGTGTTTAGGCTTATCACATCATATTTCATGAGTTCATTAGAGAAATTTTGAGGTCAAAATGGGCATCAAAACAAAAAAATGCATTATAAACGTCAATTTTAAAAGAACCAATAGTATTCAAGATCCCTATATTTATAGGTTTAGTCTAAAGAGTGCCATGCATGGGAAGTGAAGATGCTTCCCAAGTTAGGCCATGCAATTTCCTCTTTAACTTTGGTACTTCATCACAACCAACAAAAATGTGATATTTTGAGCCTTTTTTAATATTTGAGTGTGCATGGTTACTACTAGATAGTGTAGTTTCATGTGTTGGTGATGTACATGAATACTACATGAGTATTTAAGTATTGCTGGCATAGATTGTGCATCTTATAGAATTGATGTGTCACACACTCATAAGTTTAGTCAATTGCATGGTTTGACTTTGATCCTACATAGATAATTCAACCATTTGTTGTAACTCGATGCTTCATTGTATTAAAATCCAAACATAGATGATGCGTTTTGACAAAACCTTTCATTTTTTCAAGTGGACAAAAATGGTGTGATAACACACAACTACAAGCCTCATCAATAATGACAAGGCATCCAATTCTTCCCAATTGTTCATCCCTATTTCTAGGGTTTCTTTAAATCAAATTTTATGATCCTCCTTAGAAATATAGTGTGTCCTACCCCACTTAACCAAATAACACCTTGGCATGCCCAATCAAACTATCCCCATGAATATTATTTATTGATATTGGGACTTATAACCACCCTTGGAATTGTTATCTTACCTAGTTTCTAGACCCCCCTCATAAGAATATTTGATATGGTATATATTAGGTAATACTTACTTACTTTGAAAAATCATTTAATTTATTGCTAGCCACAATGCACAAAGCACTATGCAAGGAAATCCCTTTGCTCCCTTATTGATTTATCCTTAAGCCACATGTCCAAGCAAACCTTAATGGCACTTCCTTTCCACTTTCCTTTCCCTCTTGCCATCTTCAAAGATTCTTCACAAACTGTTGTTGCAAAAGGACATTCTATTTATAAGGGTGATGTGAAAGCATCATTGTTTTCACAAACAATCCATCTTCTTGGTCCCTGCCAAGCTCACTTTTACAATTATCCCAGTTATGATTTTATTTGTGGGAGCTAACCAAAGAAATATTATCATTTTTAATGGATCTTGTATTCTCTAGGTAGACTTCCACCATCACTTTTGTTCCCTTTTTTCTTCATTCAGAAACTTTTATTTGTATCCTATCTTAGCAATGTATCTTCCATATGATTTTTTTTACCATACTAGCTCATCATCTTCTACCTTAATTCTCATTGCACTATGTTTGAGACTTTGCACGTATTGGGTCCAAATATATGTTTCCTCCCCTCAATGTCCCAACCTATTTGTTCCTATCCATCCTTGATTCTAGATAAATGAGTCATATGGATCTTTGTCCTATGCCAAGAAGTGAATACCCTGCATATTTAGAGAGTTTATTATTGGCTCTAGTAATCTAAAGTTTTTAGTACTACCTTGTTATGACCCAAGGGGGGAATATATAGGGTACATGGTATGTACTTTTGTTTTGTTATGCTAATTTAAGCATTTGGTTCATTACATTTGGTATGAGAGCACAACTCCAAGATAGATAAGTTACACAATAACTCCTTAAATAATAGGAGAACCTCCTACAAATAGCCAAATACATTTGTACATCACAATTCACATGTCTACAATAATGAATACATTATCTCTATATATACATATTCACACCCACACTTGAGGCCCCTTTATTATTAGGTCGACCCTATTACATATATATTTACACATTACGTGTATATTTAGCCCCATATATGCCCCCCCTTATGGTCATATCATATACATATAACCCTATATATTCCTCCCTTGGGTCATAACATACCTACCCAGGTGTTGACAAGCCAAAATGGCTTGGGTCAATAGTAAGGGAGAATGCATGATGGATATCCCCAATTAAACTCGCTCTCGTTTAGGGTGGCAAACTCTAACCAATATGTGGGCCCAATTGCCACTAAATTGTTTAGTAGAATAAAATAAAATAAAATCTACTCTAACAACTATTCTACTTCTAAATATGGTTAGTGAAAACAATGCTTATGTTATTATATATAATTGATAATATAATCTGCCATGGTCAAGAGCTAGTCTAAAAGGCTAGATATAGTTGAGAATGTATTGCTAACCACAAGAAATAATTCACACAACCAACAATATGTGAAACCAACAATGAAATCAAGATAGTATATAAAAAAGTATTTCTAAAAATGGAACACTGTCACCGTATCTGATAGCAACCATGAAACCATTAGCTATAGTAAACCATACACACGGAAAATGTTCATATTCAATATCATTCACATAACCAATAAAAATCAATTGAAACTGAAGAGAAATCCCAAATAATATTCAAATACCATCAAGGGCTGCAAAATTGTCCTTCTATCCTTTATTCCATGCAATAAAAGTATTACAATAGTTTGTCATCCCCAAAATTCCCCCTCCTCTATTACAAAAGCTTTATTTTATAGAACGAGATTGGCCTTTTGTCTTCCATAACTATTCATGTTGCAGTTACGATTGTTCTAATCTACCTTTGCAAATTGTATTTTTCTTACATTTTAAATCTCCCTTTTTATGACAAAATAGGGGGATGTTACAATAACCAATTTAACTACTTATATAACATTACGAAGAATTTTCAAAAAATAAACTTTTTCTATAATCAGTCCATAGCGCATGGGCCTTGGAAAGTTCTTCCACATGAGCTAGCTTCATTCTTTCTATCTGCAACTCCTTGTCATAAAGCTTCTCTACAACATCCATTTGAGATCCTTATGCACTCTCTGAATATAGGCATCAGAGAGCGGCTAATTTTTTTGGATTTGCAAGGAAGTTGTTCAAAATGTCTTTGTTGGCTTCACTAAGATAAGTAATTGTTTCTTTATTGTTGTCTCGACTCCGCTCTACCTCTGCAATTCATAGTTTGTTGGGAACTATCTAGTTCAAATCTTCCATCATCAACATACCGAACTACTCCATAATCTCATAAGTTGAGTTCCACAATCTCATAAGTTGAGTTCCATAATCTGAAACATGACCAAGTGGCTATCCTAACATTCTCATCAATTTCTTCACATGATGCCTTCCATGTATCTAACAAAACTTGATTTTTTCTCTTTTCCCCATGTTCAAACCTTGGGAGATATGAAGGGGCATCTTAATATTGTTTATACCAGTCTACAACCTCATCAAAGGAATTTTGGGAAGCTTTCCTTTTATCTAATTGAACTTCCACCTGATCAAATAACTTAGTCAAATAGTCATGGTATTGTTGTATTTCATCCAATTTCGTGAAGAAGTGCTTCTGAGCCTCCCTCATATTTTCATTTTCTACCAGTGCTTCTCCCTTTACAGCTTATGAGTCGATTGTGAATGTGTTTCTCTCATTCAATTGAGCCTTGAAAGATTGAAATTTTCCTCCATACTCTTTGATTTGTAGTTTTTACTGCTCAAAGATAGTGATCTTTTCTTCGTGCTTTGTTTGTAGCCTTTCAATATGTTGTTGATGTTCCTTCATCAAGGCCTTCAATTCAACATCATGTTGTTGACCTTTCTTAATGGCCCATTTCCTAAATTCATGCTCTCTTTGAGTTCTTTGTTGCTTAATTTGGTCGTCCATAACTGATACCTTCATTTTATATGTATCCAATGTGGCATTAGGCTCATTAACAATGATGGAATTGGAACTACAAAGGAACTCAAAGTATAAGTTATATCTATTGCATTTCTTTGAGGATCCTAGTTGCCAATATTCCACAAAATCATTTGGTTTGATGATTCAAACTTTTTCCTCTTTGATGTTCTCTTACCAATTCCCCTACGAGATTTGTTGAAAAAGTAATCCCTCGGGGATATGACAACATCATTAATGTCAAATATTTGTGAAGAGGGAGAGGAAAAAACACTGAGCAAAGTGGAATGTGGAGTACCATGATTGATAAGATAATTAAGTGGTGTAAAACTTTGTGTTGTGCTTGGACCAATTCCTTGACTTAGTGAAGGAACAGTCTTCTCAGCCTCTTCATCCTTAGCCTTTTACAATTGTTTTTGCTTGATTCTTTCTACTTCAACTACCTCTTCTTCTCGTTTCTTGGCTTCTATTTCTTCTTCCCTTTTTTCCTTTCTTCCTCTTCCTTTTTCTTTTCCTCTTCATCACTTCAAACTGCTTTTTTCTCTTGTTTCTTTTTCATCTTTAGTTGCTTCTCTACCTCTAGGGCCTTCTTTGTAAGTTATTTTTCTTTAAGGGCCTCGACTTTCTTCTTAGTTGCATCCTTCTCTTACTCATCTGCTAATTGTTTTCCTCTTTCGATACTGACCATTCTTCTTTTTTCCTCTTTAACAACTTGCATTCTTTCTTGTTCCTCACTGTCCTGGATATTAGCCAATACCTCTTCATATGACATGGCTACCTAAAAGATAACATTTATAGTACTAGTATCATGGTTGTAAGAGGGGGCTAATCCCACAACTTTAATATGTTCTTCAATAATACCCCTTGGGTCATGCCTCCTATTAATTCTTGTACATAGACTAGGCTCTTTGAGGGTTATGGCTTCTTTTCTTGTGTGAGGGTCATTCAATAACGAAAATATTCCCACTTTGATAGGGAACCTTGGCCATGTATTTTTCTCATGTATATATAGAAATGAGGTAATCCCTTTATCAGCAATTTGATGGGCAATTTCCCTAATGACCATCCTATCAGGGAGACACTCGAGAAGTAAGTGTGGGATAGAGGTACATTCAAAAATATTGATGTAGGTGTAATGCTTCTCCATATATTGGTCCCCTATATCCTTGATGGTCTATATGGCTTCTTTGAGAGTTTGAGGGTCGATTAATTAAATATAATATAAAATAAAGGAGCCAATAAGTTATCATAGATATCATAAAAATACTTCTTAAAATTACATTCCCATAACTCTGAACAATACACATGTATAGGAGGCATGTCGGGTTTCTAGTTCCAACTTATTAAAGAAAAATAATTTGACGAACAAACAACATCAATTAAAAACGCAGACATATAAAAACTTAAATTTTTGTTTCACGTTGCTTCTTTGATAGCTTTGAGAAGGTTTACAGATAAAATTTGGGCCCAATTGAATGCTTGACCATATTCAACTACTTGGTGTGCTAACGGTATCCACTCAAGATTGAAGTGAGCACAACCCTCTTCACCATATAGTCTGCAAATCATGGATGCCAAGAGTTGATATGGTTCCTTAAAGTACTAGACTTGGAACAATTCCTTTTCTGTGAAGGATTTATGATCACCCCACCATTCTCTAAGTAACTCTACCAAATTGGGGTTTTCACCTTTGAATGCATCAAAAAATGGTCTATTTAGAAGTACTTTTGGTCACCACAACTTGTACATTATGTGAATATCATCTGATTATATCGAAGCTACATGAGTTCTTGCCTCATTCACTATGGAAGTTGTACTTAGCTCCAAATGCAAGAAAATATATTGAACTATGTCATTATAGGGCATGATATCAGGTCTCGTGGTGATGGCATAGAGCTCACTCTTCTTGTTGTTCTGATAAACTACGAGATCTTCATCATCCATGTGAAAATCCTTGTTGACAAACATCATGCACATTTCATTCCAATTATGACACCCTTTGATTCCATTGAAAGGATTTGTGTCTGATAACAACATGGCATTAGAGTCATTTCCCTGGGTAAAAGCCTCCTCGACAACAATTTTCCCCTTTTAAGCTTGAGATATTGACTTCTTAGCTCTTGAGGTCCTTCAAAATTCAAAGTGTGTCAAGGGTTTCATAAAAGAAGTAACTTTACTATTATTCTCAAACTGGAAAGAAACAACATAAGATTAGATCTTTTAAAATCACTCTACCTTTATTATGGGCAAATTCAACAAGGGGATCTTTGATAGTTTGGGAGATGGATTGAAAAAATATGATTTCACTCTTTGCTTCAACAAAAAAATTGAAAGATAGGAAATGAAAACCATGTGAATCAATTTTATATAATGAATTCACCAACCCTCTACCTTGCAATTAATGCATTCAAAATTAACAGCTCATAACAGGTAGGAAAGGTATGAAGACCCTAATGGCATCAGAAAAACCTAATCGAGCACAACTATTATGATCATTAACTTGGAATCCCAATATGTTGAGTATGATGCAATGAATGAAGATTGGAAAAGGTTGATCAGATTACAAAAATGGGATCGTTAAAATGAAAACCCGATCAAGATTTCCTGAGGTGGTATATCGGGAAGACACTTTATTGGGAAAAATCTTGATGTGATGTTTCTAATATCATTATACACATCCAAAGAGAGAGATATGATAAGGAACATTGAGCGAAGAGTTTCGGGGAAAGATCCATTGTTGATAGAACTAGATATGTTGGACCCAATGAAATGAGTCTGAAGCAACTTTAGACAACGACGATCAGGAAATTATAAAACATGGTTAATCCAATATTCTAAAGTGTGCAACCTGACAGTGTCATTCCAACAAGGTTCATAGTTATGCTATATGGAATGCAACCGATATAGGTAGGAAAACTTGATCAGGGAAGCCGAATGTAAATCAATTCATAAGATAAGTCACAAACAGGGAGAAATTGAAAGGATTACTAAATCTTCAACACTCCACCTAACTTTTAGCAATCAATCAATATTGAAATGTAAATAAAAATCAAATCAATATTAAGGCAAAAGAGTTTCCATCCCGTGTTAAAACCATAAGACTACTAGGATCCAATGAACTACTCCTTTCAATCATAATCAATCTATAAAATTTAGAAGGTGGGGCGCATTTAATTTTCCCACAAAAGGAAAATTTAATGGGATTTGTTGTAGGAACAACACCAAGATCCCATCCTATTCTCACCTTGGTCCCAATTCCCACTTTCTAAGCCAACCAGTTCCCACAAGTGGGAGATATTTTACTAATTCCTTCCATGATATGAAAGCTCTTGTCTTATTTTTCATTTGTAGTCTTATCCAATACTTAAGATATAGAGGTTCAATATATTTATGTATCATCACTTACTTATATAGGCCCTCTTATTTTATTAGCCTCCAAAGACTCTTACTGATCCGAAATCGGATCCAGAAGCCTGACAGGGCTTGAAAAATGCTCAAAAATGAAAATGCTCAGAATGCAACAAAACCTGTGCCATTGCGTCCGTCTCATCTTCCTGATTCCAGTGGTATATTTACTTCGTCAAACGGGCTCCGTATGAGCAAGATATCACGTTCTGTCCGAAAAGCCAAAAGGGAAAAAAAGGGATGACTGTACAGTCCGTACAGTCCACATGTCATGCTGACTGTGCAGACCATACAGTTCGTATAGCTGACATGGCAATCCTGGGAGGTGAAACATGGCAGCTCCAGGAGGCAACACGTGTCAGGCAGATTTGGGCGTACGGGCAGACAGCTGGACCAATCCGAAGGTGACACGTGTCACCACTGTAAGGGTGACACGTGGCAGGGATGACGTCAGCAGCTGACGTGGCAGGCTGACAGGGCAGATGTACAGGTTGACATGGCAGACATATAGTGACAGGCACGTGGACCAATTGGCAGTTGACATTTGGCAGTTTCTGGTTGGTTGGTTAGGTGCCACGTGGCCCAGTCGTGGGCTGCCACGTGGGACCCCGTGATTGGTTGTTGGTTTTGTAAAAGTTTGTTATGTCACCGAGGGTCGAACCTACGACCTATTCACCGGGTAGTGGACTAGCAGGACCGGGCTAACCACCCGGGTGCCCGTTGGTTCTTATACCATAAGTGGCAAGTATTGTATTTGAATGGAAATAAAGGCTCATTCGACGGTAAAAAGGGTCGGGGCTTAGCCCCAGCCCTTGGTGCACACCACATGACCACACCATACAATCGGGAGTGTGGGTGCTATAGGTATATGTAAAGATTAGCCCCCGGATCCCGGGCAAATCCCACAGGACCGGGGCCAACCACCAAACGGGCACGGTTACAACTAATAACCCGTGGACTTATGCTATAACCGAGAGCCACGACCAAGAGCTAACGCCGGGAGAAGGCCAGCACGTGGCCAGGTGGAGGCCCCATATGACCAGGGCACGCGTCAAAAGGGGGCTGCGCCCGATTTTTGGCCATTTTTGGGTTTTTGGTTATAATGTTTGGTTTTTTATTAATATTTTTCCTAATATTAATGGATTTTCTCCATTTTTGGGAGATATTGGGCATTTTTGGAGCCCAAATTTTGGGAAGAAGTTGGAGATGAGCAACCAACTTCAAATCTATATAAACCAGGCCTGTTTGAGGCCATGGGAAGTAGTCAAAGCAGAGTTATGCTGAAGGGAAGCCAAGCCAAAGCCATTTTGATGCAGGGAAGATTTTGAGGAGCAGACGCTATCGGGTCATTTCTGGGAGCTCCAGACGTTCGTTTTGCGTGTCGTTTTCTTTGCAGGGTTCTAGGGATCTGGGAGAACATGACCAGAATAGTCTTGTATCCATTTGGAATTGCAGAGATGTACTTTTGAGCTTTTGAACAAAAATAAAGAAGCCTCCCCCACAGAGACAAAGGCCCGGAGACGTAGGCAAAAGTTGTGCCGAACTCTGTTATCAATCTGCGTGTTATGGTTTGCTGTCTATTATTTCATTTCAGATCTGAAAATGTGTATATG
>SNQJ01S0001089.1:44300-80973 GCA_010110895.2 Picea sitchensis
TTATATCTACTATGATTTTTACAGAGGAAGTTGAAGAAGCCACTGATAACGCTGACAGCAAGTGCGTGAGTTCCATGGCTCAGGTTTCTATTATTCTCACATCTGGTACAGGACTGCAGAACAACGATGTTCTCTATTTAGGATATCCAGTAATCGGATATCAGAATAACATGCAAGCTGCCGGATCGTGTCTCAGCAGCCCGGAGGACGAACTGCGGACAGCGTGCCCATGGGATCCTCGGATCAAAGGATTATTCTTCTTTCAGAGTGGACTCAGTATCAGCTTGTCCAAGATCGGACAATTTCTTTCCGACGTTAGGAAGCTCCGGGACACGATTCCGAGCAGCCTGTGTGGGGTTGAACTGTACAATGGTTTTCTTATGCGTTATGTAAAAGCTTCGAGTGCTTATTTGGGAAAACAAGAGGATTCAGTAGACATCGAAATAACGTACTATCGGGCCAAGGATCCCAGCAGCCCCAGACTGTATGAAGATGTGTTGGAGGAGATTGAGCAAATGGCGCTCATGAAATATGGAGCTCTGCCTCACTGGGGGAAAAACCGAAACATTGCCTTTGATGGGGTCATGAAAAAATATATGAAATATGATGGCTTTCTATCAGTCAAAAACCAGTACGATCCTAACGGACTTTTGTCCAATGATTGGACCGACGATGTTCTGGGAATAGGGGAGGCGGGAGTGATCATATGGAAGGATGGATGTGCTCTGGAAGGACTCTGCGTGTGCTCCGAAGACTCGCATTGTGCACCCACAGAAGGCTACTTCTGCAAACCTGGCAGAATCTATAGCGAAGCACGTGTTTGCAGATTTCAGGGATCTTGATATCATAGGTAACCTCATATCCCAGTTTTTGGTATCACCTCAGGTCATAAAGATATTTTTTTCTTTTTCTTTAGTGTCTGTTCAAAAAGGTCGTATCCAGTGCCCGGAATAAAAGTTTCAGGACCATAGTGATTTTCAGGAAAGACGGAACAGAAGAAAAAAAAATCACTCATTTACCCATGTTTAATTCATAAGAAATGTTATTTTCCGAAGACAAAAAGAAAAAGAAATGTTATTTTGGGAAGAAAGAAAGAAAGTATTTATTTTTAAAGTCTACAACTAAAAATAGTTTATGGTATAGATTTTTTTTTCATCTCGTTTTTGTATTAGATCATTTTTCTATGAAGTTTTACAATAACCGCTCCCAGCGTTTCTACAAACTTTTAGATGAATAGATTATCCCAAGAACTAGTTGCCAATACCTGCCTAATTTTCCCTGCTGTCTTTTAAAGCTTTACATTCTAAAATGAAATGTTTTTCTGTTTCCACTTTTCCACTTTTCCGGAAGAGCACAAAATACATCCTCTTTCCTCTCACATTTCTTTTGGCTTTTTCCAGCGCCCTGTTTCACAATGGAGTTGATGAGAATTAGTCTTTAATTGAGTAATAAGAATTTTAGATCTCCAAGAAATATTAGTCCTTTTGCTGATGGTTATGAGTGGAGTTAAACTTTTCAATGTAGTACTTCTTCTTTCTCTCTAGCTCTTTCTCCAAAGTATGTTTGTGGAACTTATCCATAACAAAAGTTTTTATCTCCTTACTGTTTGTAGGACACATGCTCAAGCAAATGCCCCATTTAATAAACCATTTGTTATTTTACCGCATCCAAGTCTTCTTTCTTTTACACAATCTATCACTAAACACAATCTTAGGCCATCTACCCTCTTCCATTTGCTCAATTTTTTTCAAATACCTTATAACTCGCACCATAGCCATTACTTCAATAAAAACAAATTTCTTCTGTAGTGTCTTCATAAATGTTATGACTCTTTAATTATCACCGAACTACCTGGTCTTTGACGAATGGTTGTATTTAAATCAGGAGACCATCGTACAACCTAAAATAATGCAAATTATGTTGGCCAGCGATATACAGCTTGTCAGTACGGGATATATCCAGCATATATATTAAGGTGATTTGATGGTATATATACCGCCAGCGTTGAGCGTTGAATGCCTTTTTAACATAATTGTTGACCAATTATGTTAAAATCTATATTTTCTAAAAATTCATTTGTACGCATTTATGTTGAAATGACTTATTTTCATTTGTATTTGCATGTATTTATGTTGAAATGACTTATTATATATGTGTGGATAACATGATTTTATATTTCAATCCTGGTATGATCATAAAACAAAAAACAACTCAAGCTACAAACTATTATATTTATATTTTTGATATTAATAAATTATGTTAAATTTAAAATTTATATTTTTGAATGATTTATTTATGTTGAAATGATTTATTTAAGTCGAAAGGCATACACCTATTGATAATGGGCACAATTAATGATCTTTTAATCTTATTTAACCTTAAACCCTAATCTGATGGTTATGTATTGAAGATGTTGGCATATTTTTAGTCGTCCTCCAAAATCAATGGGTCAGATTTATTGTTCATAACTTTCTTGCATTTATCAAAGCATCCGTTAACATGTTTACTTTTTAACATTTACTTAATCACATTAAAAAATTATTGTAAAAATATGTAATTGCCACGTATAAATAATTAAGTAGGATTAAACCATACAGCCAAACGTTTCATATTACTACAAAAGAAATACGAATTACCACAAAGATTTTATAGCAAGCGTTCTCAGCCAGGCTGTGCTAGTTTCGAATGATTCATTTATGTTGAAATGACTTATTATATATGTTGATAACATGATTTGATATTTGAATCTGGGTATATCCTAAAACAAAAAACAACTCAATCTACAAACTATTTTTAAATTATGTTAAAATTTTTTTAAAGTTTTAGATTTTTTTCCCGGTTATTCTCATTGAAATTTCGTAGTGTAATTGTTAAAAAAATAAAACTCAAATATGTTAAATTTTTTAAAAGTTTTAGATTTTCTGTTTTTTTTTCCTGTTATTCTCAATGAAATTCAGTAGTGTAATTGTTAAAAACATAAAACTATTGGAATGGTTAAAAACATAAAACTTATATATAATTTATTAATTTTAACTATTAAAATCTACACTTTCAACTATTTTTAAATTTCTTACCCAATTTTACATAAAACTCCTAAAAAATTATACCAAAATATAAAAAAACTTAAAACATTTAAACTACCTCCAAATTTATTTTTTTCTCCATATTTCGGTGGTTAACGTGATGTTAACCGAGCGCATGCACCCTCTGCGATTGCGTGCACCTCAGTGAGGTGGCATCGTAGTTACCCTGTTTTTTAAGACCGTAGAATATTGCATACCATTTGTAATTCAGATTAAAATTACGTGGGGCGTGGTTTGGACACATGGGGAAGAATGAAACACCGAGAGATGTGCAACCACACCTGCCAGCACAAGTGAATCCCTGCTACCGAAACTGCAAAGTGAATCCCTGCTCTATATGTCTTGAGGAAGAAAAAGAAAAAGTTGCAAAAGCAAAGCTGTGGAAGGAAGATGAACTTAAAACTAAAATGGAAAGAATTAGAAAAAGAAATAGAGGGATTGAAATTGCACGATGACATGGTGAAACATCAATGATATAACTTGATTGATTTTAGGTTTATTGCCTTATGATTCTTCCCTTGGTTTGATTAGGTGTGGTAAAGATGAACTTAAAACTAAAATGCAAAGAATTGAAAAAATGAAATAGAATGATTGAAATCATTGTTGAAAAAGTTGGCATCAACAAAAAGTGGGTTAAGGTATGGAAAACATCATTTTAAAAAAAGGAGTAAAAACTCTCAAAACTATTGCTAACATTAAAAATATATATATATATATATAAATGTATTCATTTTTTTTTTAATTTTAAAAATATAAAGTAACAATAATATTACAAATACATTGGCACATAAATATGGAGAAATTACTCATATATATGTAGTGGATGTCAAATAAAAAATTATACATCAAAGTCGATACCGAATTCTGAAGGGCCACAAGTTAGAACCAATACAAAATGACATCAGATATTTAATTATAAATGTATCTCATTATCATGAGGTAGATGTAAAGTGACAAATGAAACAAAATGGGTTGTTTGTCAGGCTTGCCCTTGACAGTAGAACGCCCTGAGTCTGACAATGGACAACGATTGGTGTGTGTAGAAGTAGGTGTATCAATAAGTGTAGAAGGTGGTGTTAATGCACTAGCACATCACCATCCATATGTCTTCAAGTTGCTCCTCCTCCTCCTCCTCCTCCTCCTCCCCCTGTTTATTTCAATTTTAACATTTTCTTAAACCATAGAAAAATGCAGCTACACCATTAACAATTGTTGCAATAACCAATATCACAAGAAGAAATACCATGCACAAGAACATAAGAAATATCCTGGGAAACCCTTCTCAACAAGGGAAGAAAACCCAACCATCATTTGTTATATTCTTCAAGAGAAAGACCTCCCACACCATAGACCTAGCACAGAAAAGGGTGCTCTCCAAAACCAAGAAGTCTAGTGCCCAAGAGAGGTGCGCACTTCAGCCCTAGAAGATGTACTTGTTGAAATTTCCAAAAGCACATGTGTGTTGTGTTTCCTCAATGGAGAAATCAACTTTATTTATACTAGATTGGACACATCAAAAGTGGTGTCTATTGACACAACAGGGTTGACCTCAATAACTCAGAATATAATTAATAATTACCATATTAATTATCTTTTACATTAATTATCTTTCACTTTATGGTGGGGCCAACCTGTACCCTTTACATCACAATTAGGGTTAAAGGTAAATCTAACTCTTAAACAATATAGCAAGGGATATCACACAGCCACTAGTGCTCAATCACTAGTGGCACGTCCACATGTGCTCAACCACAGGGACGTCCAATTCAACAGATCTCTATCTCACTGAGTCACACAGAAGAATCATCTGGACACGCACTCACTAGTGCTCAGCCACTAGGATCATGTCCACATGTGCTCAGCCACAGGGACATCCTACTCAATAGATCTCTATCTCACTGATTCTCACAAGAGAATCATATGGAGTACCACATCGTCTCAAATCTCTACACAAAGGAGAACAATAAACCCATCACATGAGATCCTTCACCCCTCACAAGAGTACACATCATTTCATCTCAAACGACACACCCATCACATGGGCATCTTCCCCACACATGGGCACACATCGTTCCATATCCGTCTCAGAGAAAAATGACACACCCATCTCATGGGCATATTTCCCACACATGGGCACACAACGTTCCATATCCATCTCAGAGAGGAACAACACACCCATCTCATGGGCACACCCAACTCATGGGCTCTCTCACAAGCCGACTCACTTAGTCTATGTCCTGGAGGATGTCTCACACAGCTGTAATCATCAACACTCCCTCTCATCTAGGGAGGCATTCTCCACCAGGCCAAGTCTCTCAATGAAGTACTCAAACTTCGTCTTGGAAAGCGGTTTGGTGAAATATCTGCAATCGGCTCATGTGTAGGAAGGTATTGCACATGTATTGTTTTTCTCTGCACCATCTCTCTGATATAATGATATTTTATCCCAATGTGTTTCGATCTATCGTGAAACACAAGTTTCTCAGAGAGCTTCACACAACTCGGTTTATCACAATGCATAATGGTAGGATCCATCTCATGATCAAATAAATCTCTCAGGAGCTTGTGAAGCCACACTGCTTCATGGACTACCGCACTCAATGATGTATACTCTTCTTCTGCAGTACTCAAGGCCACAGAGCTATGTTTCCTACTGCACCAGGAAATCATGGCAGACCCCAAGGTAAAACAACAACCAGATGTGCTCTTCTGGTCCACTGCACTCCTGTTGATGGGCGAAAATGACCGTCAGTCAATTGGAAAAACGAGTCCGGTCCGGGGTTGTCTAAATAACCCAAGTCGTTTGGTTTAACTCGTTCTGACGGGTTTAATGGCTCCGTTGGCCAATCTAAAAGTCCTAAAGGAAACAAATAAATAAATAAAGGAATGAAATAACTAACTAATTACTAATCACTAATATGTATATGTACATGTATGTATGTAACTATAATATTTACACAACAGATTCACTTTTCTAATTTATGTGCATGTTATACAAGTGAGAGTTTTAATCTAAACTCGTGAAAATCTATAAAAAGATGGTTTCTTTAACAAAAAGCAGATACAGAAAACATATAAACTATTTTTCGTTTTTCCTTAAGTTATCAAAGACTAAACAAAAAAGAATATATTATGAAACAGAAATACGTGAACATTCAAAGCTAGGTCACACATAAGAGTTTCAAAGACAAATAAAAGATAAAAGAATTAAACTAACCTATTAATGAATTGTTCATCGTGCATCCAATCATCTGTATGATCATGAAATGTCCAGCCAGCTTGTCCAAGAGTTAAACCTGCAGTGAACTTTTACACAGTTTGGAATAAATGAAAAATAGTATATCAACTGTTGCATTTTAATGACAGAGCGATAAGACGCAAATAATAACTGCGATGTTTGTGATTGCAAGCAAAAACGCATAAGACAAATCTAACTTGTAACACCTGATTTTAATCATTCAACAAAATTAAAGATAAACCTTATCATTTGAATTGAACGAGCGATCACTATTTTTTTTTTTATATAACTGAAGCATTCAAATGTGGACTGTATTTAAAGAAATTATCTTGACGACATAATAATTTGTGAAAACAAAAGCTATCAACAATTATTGAATTATCAAGATAAACAAACCATAGACAACAACAATATTACAGATAGCTAAAGCAGAAATGTAAACATATGTTCTGTCCAAATTCGTGTATAAGTTGTCCACCTTCAGCCCCAGGCCAAGATGTCTTGATTACAAAAAAATAATGAGTTTTTAAAGCCTTCAGAAAGGTAACTGTCTTATCTTCTGAGATCAGATATTGATTACAAAAATAAAGGGGGGATGCAACAACCTAGATCATACTAAATCTTCTAAAGCTAAAAAAAGTTTATTCCTGTTTATACAAAAATGTATCATAGATACGGCTAACAAGCCCCAAAATATTTAAGATCACTTGGTCACCATGAACTAGTAGATACCCTGAAAATAAAAGATAAAATAGAGAAATTTAGATACATATTTAACCATAATTTTGCAAATTTCGAATTAGAAAAGACTGGCTATAGAATCTGCTGATTCTGTAGCTAGTATATTTTAAAAATGAAATCTAACCTATTCAATAAACAAAAATCATCTAATTTATTTAATAAACAAAATATAACATTATTTTAAGACAAAATGAAATCTTACCTCTAACTGTAAAATCAGATCATATCACATGATCTCAGAATTTATTATTGTTGTTGCAGTCTCAACATTTTTTAAAATGACATTCCCTATAGTTTTCATACGTTTCCCTTGTTTCTGAATGGCAGACTGGAGCCTGCAATTTTCATTCTTTAAAGGGTCGACTTGATCGTTAAGGGCTTTGATTTGTGACTGTAAAATAGGTATATCAGTGTAGTACTTGTCAATCCAGAATATGCAAGCTTCACATTGTGGTTGTGCGACAGTCACTTCAGAATTCCCATGGTTGTGCACTGGAATACCCCCAACATGGATTGTAGATTTGTTAGCCAATTTAATACCTGAAAACCCTTCACTATGTTTTAGACAAGGCGGTAGGTTATCGACGAAGTCATAACACTGATCGAGGTTTGGTTGGAAAGAAAGAGGGTATTATTTAGCAAGAAATCTATCAATCTCAGAATCCGAACTTTCATGGATCTCAATCATCTTGATCAAGCTCACATGAGGGTTTGTTTTATTTTGGATCTTTCTCAAAATCGACCTTCCAGCTCTCTTATTCTTAAAAACCAAATGAACATCACCTTTAGACAACTTTCCCACAGGTCTTTTTGCATTTTTGACAGAGACGTTAGGTTGTACATCTTGCTCATGGGTTTGCTCCACAATTTTTGGATCGGGTAAAGGCTTACTGTGGGTGGTCGTAATGCAGGCCTGGGTAGATGAAGGGAACGTTGTAGGGTAGACTATAGTTTCCTCAATTATAGGTTTGTCAACCTCTTCAACGTTAGGGTTAGGGAAACCATTTCTGGTTAAAAATGAATCCCAATCATCGTTCTGCAACTTCAATTGGTGTGCAAGCATAACTTTTATTAAACCGTGGTGGAAAAGGCTTGAATCCAAGCGTTTCTTTTTATACCTCTTAGCCATTTTGTAAAGGATCCTCCACAGATAATAAGGCATGTTTAAAGGAAACCCTATGAAATTCATGAGCAGACGCAGGTGATAAAGAAACACAAAACCAAAACGGCCTTCACATGTGACAAATTGTTTCAACAATGCAAGGAGACCATGCCATCGGGTTTTTAGTAAGGAGACTGGCATACCTTTGTCAGAGCCATTGATCTTCCGAGATGTAAAGAAAAGACTCGATGGAACCTCTTCTACCTTAGCATTCTTGAACCACTTATGCCCGCTCGTAGGGAGTCTTGTTGCTTAGCTTAAAAAGTCCCCTGTGACTTCGAGTTGAATGTCGCCCACCTTAGCTCTACATCCATCAAATGAGAGAGCGAATTCCTGAGCAGTCTGTAGGTTGAAACCCTGAAATTTCTCAAGGAAAACAAGTCAATCGTGACCCTCGAGGTCCTCTCTGGCATCATCGCATAGGAGCAAGGTATGAGTGCCATTAGGTTCGACTCTAACAATTGGGGCCATGGGAAATCGACAGGCAATGACCCAAACACAGTGCGTATGGAGGGTTTGTAAGAGCAGACCAGAGCTATACTCCAAGCCCAAAAATCATCAACAGTCTAAGGCATATGAGCAAAAAAATCATAACGAAAAGATAGGCATTGTTTGAGATGAATGTGAGGGGTGTTGCAAAGCCCAAGACCAAGCTTCGAAATGATGGGCTGACTGTAATCGTATTGCCACCTCTCATATAGTACAGGACACGACCAAAGCATTAAAATAAAATGAGTGCGCAACAAAGTGGGTTCGATTGTAAAGTTTGGGAGTGGGAAACTTATAAACCATGGTCTAGTGACAAGGGAGCGTATGACCAAAAACCACACAAAAACATATCAATGCTTAAATTAAAAGGTCCTTTGTTGATCCAAAACAATCCATAAGCATGCTCGAAAAGTCAAAACAAAGAGAACACACTTCATAGCAAGGAACAAGGCTTCATTAATAAAAATTGTAGAGACATTTTTGCCTTTCATAAACTTCTCAAATAGAGTGGTGAAACAACCATAAGTTTTAATGATTTGTTTTCATGCTTTCAGTCATGAACGAAGCATGAAAACAAAAACGCTAGGAAAAATCAAAAACTTACAAATGTCGTTTCGTAAACCACTTATGAAGAACAGAAAAATGAACGACTCCAGTTAGGCAGCTACATAGATCATTTATTTGATATAAAAAGTTAAAAATTTGTTGGGCTGCCAACAATGGCGACTTGCTGGGAGAAGCAGTTATCTCTGAATTACTGATGAGTTCAGGTAAGAAAAATTTGAAAGATTTCAAATCTAAGAACAACTGAAAGGTTATTTGAGCAACTTTCATAATCATGACGTGGTCCAGCTTAAGATATATTGCGTTAAAAATAATGAAATCTGGTGACAAACTTCACAAAAGAAAGCCACGACGTCTAAGTTAATGTCTCCAATACTGTTGACAGGGCCACTGCTGCCAGCAGGCGTCCATAGGCTCAACAGGGATGTCAATTAACCCACTTTGATGTATGTATCCTGTACAAGAAATTTCAAATTAGAATGAAGGATGCTTATGGCCAAAAAACAAGATTTATACCTGAGAATTTTATTCTACCTGACATTGCTTCGCTGCCAGCAGTCTTGTTCAGTACCTCGACGAAGTTGTCTTGGCATCATGCATGCATTTACCCACTGCCAGCAGACATGTTCAGTATCCCGACAGGTTTACAAACACTTCCCACAACTCTTTGAGAAATTATTCACAATCTGAGATAGTTTTAAAGATATTCAACAGAGCGGGGTGACGCTAAAAATTCCAATTTTCACACAACTTAATATTTTTCAGGCCTTTAATTTTTTTCTTGCATGTCCTTCATTAAGATTTGAAAATAGTTTATTAATAAAACTAATTTTCGAGGACAGGAAGACATCGTTGAGTTGCTTTACTTAAAAGCAGGGACAGCGTAAAGAGCTTTTTAAAGATAGTCATGATTACTCTCAAATGCAAACTGAAACCAAAAAATCGACTCTTAAACAAAAAACCATCTTTAACTAGGCTATGTTTCCATAAAAACACAACAATTGCTGCTCTGACAGCCCTTGATAGTTATCTCGAAATGAAGCATTATGTTTTCTTCTTCTGAACTAGATTGTAATATAGGCATGTTTGACTTTAAAAGGCCAATAAACAAAAAATAAAAGTAAAAACAAACCAGAAAAGAAAACGGAAAGCAAGGAAATAAATATATATATATATATATGTGTGTGTGTGTGTGTGTGTGTGTGTGTGTGTGTGTGTGTGTACAAGAGGTGTATCAGAGAGTTGTCAAGTGAAATACCTTTTGAGAGCTTGGCCATTCACCGGGAAGGTGTATGGTTGTCTCTCTAAATTCTGCAGGTGGAAAGAACTGGGACCTAGATTTTCAGCAATTAAGAACGGTCCCAACCACAGGTTTTGGAACTTAGTATGCTCGCCCTTACCCTCATGAGGTTTGTCCCACTTGAGGACAAGATCACCTACCTCAAAATTTATATCTGAGGCGGAATTCGAATCGAACCAGCTTTTGATAATAAGTTGATGTTGATCCAGTTTTTGTTTTTCTTGAGCCCTTACCTCTTCTAACTTCAGCAAAGCATTAATCTGACTTTCCAGAGGAGGAAAGTCTTCTTCTTGAACCTTCTACGATAGCTGCAGAGATGGAAGAAGAACGTGTGGTGGAAGAATTGTTTCCCTACTGTAAACGAGGAAAAAGGGAGAATTACCAACAACAATTTTGGGAGTTACCCTGTCAGCCCAGATTGCATTGAATAGTGCATTATGCCAGTTTTTATGGTTTTCGGAGACTGTCCTCTTGAGGATCTTGATCAGGTTTTTGTTTGTCGATTCCACCAAACCATTTCCTTGGGGATAATAGCTGGAAGAATACTTTAGTTTTATCCATTTTTCTAAAGCAAAAGCACTCATGTCGAGAGACAAAAAATAGGAAGCATTATCGAACACTAGACATTCAAGAATGTCGAAACGAGTGATACTGTTTGAATTAAGGAAGGATATTACCTGACTAGTATTTACCACTTTTAATGGTGCAGCCTCATACCATCTAGTGAAATAGTTTATCATTGTAATGATGTATTTATGCTGTTGCGAGGAGGTGGGGTTAATTGGACCAATGATGTCAAGACTCCATTGTTGGAAAGGGAAATCCATCGAAACAGGTTGTAGCGGAAATGTTGCCTTCTGTACTCGTCTGCCTTCTGTACTCGTCCAGAGGCCTTTTGACAGATTACACATTTGTGGCATAATGCATGGGCATCTTTGAAAAGAGTGGGCCAGTAATACCCCGCCCTTAATACTTTGTGGGCAGTAGTGGCTCCACCGAAATGCCCACCAGCTTCCCCTACATGTAATTCTGATAAGACTTTATCTACTTCATCTCTCGCCAGACAATGCATAAGGATTCCATCAAAATTTTGGTGAAACAATATACCATTCACCAGTTGGAAAGGTGCAGATTTTAATCTCAACACTCTCCTCTTTTTTGGATCAAGGTGACGAGGAGCTGATCCGTGTGTTAGATAAAACTTGATTTCATCATACCAAGGGCTTGTAGGACTCTGTACACAATAGATTTGATTTTGATTATGTTGATCTTCAATTAATATATCAGTTTGATTCTTCTGTTCTATTGTTGAATCAACAACTAATTTACATAAACCTTGGCCTCTAACAATTTGTGCTGGAGTAATCTCAAGGTCATATTCTTGTAAGGATGTGACCCAGTTTGCCCGTTTCTCACCCAGTTCTTTCTGTACGAACAAATTCCCGACAGCGGGGTAAGTAACAATAACTTTCATTCTTGATTTTAGTAGATAGGATCGAAAATGTTTTACCACTTTAAAAATAGTGTAAGTTTGTTGATCTACAGCTAGATAATTTAGCTCTGCCCCCTTAAAGGCTAAATCCATAAAGACAATAGGCACTTCATTGTTTTTAGCATTCTTTTGGATCAGTACCGCGACATAAGATCGATCGGAGGCAAACGTGTAAAGAGTGAAATCTCGCGAAAAGTCAGGGCTTATTGGGGATGGAGCCTATACTATGGCTTTCTTTATTGAGTCAAAAGATTGACTTTCTAGAGGTCCCCAATGGTATTGCACATCCTTTTTTATTAAATTTTGTAATGGCCTGACCATTTCCGAAAAACTCGGGACAAACCTTCTAACAAAATTTATCTGTCCTAAAAGGATTGCATAAACTTTTTGGAAGAGGGGGGAGGGAGTTTTGAAATGACTTGAGTCCTCTCAGGGCCATTGATCATCCCTTCATTGGATACTATGAATTCGAGCAACTTGCCATGTTCCACTGCAAAAACAGATTTTTTGGGATTAAGAGAGATACCATACTTACGACATCGTTGTAGAACAGATCTCAGATGAGCTAAATGATCTCCTTTATTCTTTGAGAAGACAGTGACATCATCTAGATAGACTACTACAGATTGATTGATTAGACCGCGAAAAGTGATATCCATCGCTCTCTGGAAAGTGGCACCGGCATTTATAAGCCCAAAGGGCATCTTTCTATAAGCTTAGGTACCCCATGGAGTACGAAAAGTGGTTTTCAGCTGGTCTAGGGGAGACATGAGGACTTGGTTATACCCTGAAAATCCATCTAACAGTGACAATATTTCAGAACCGGATACCTGTTGGAGAATCTGTTTCATGGGAGGAACATGGTAGTTGTCTTTATCAGATGCTTGATTTAAATTTCGGAATTCGACACATAGTCAGATTTCGCCACTTTTCTTCCTCACAGGGACAAGGTTAGAGACCCACTGTGTATGTCTTACCGGGAAGATTATTTTTGCATTCAATAGTTTGTTTAGTTCCTTCTTGACTATTGGTTCAAGTTTTGGGTGCATCTTTATCAACTTCTGTTGAAAAAGTTGAGTATGGGGTTTCATGGGGTTTCATGGGAATAATGTGTTGTATGATGTTAGGATCGAAGGTTTTTAAATCATCATATGTCCAAGCAAAGACATCCTTAAATTCTTTAAACAACTTAATAAAGGCCGACTTCTCTTGCTCAGAACATCCCGTTCCCAAATTGATACATTGTGGATTATCCTTAGTTCCTAGATTCACTTTTTCATGGGTCAAAAAAAACTATTTGTTTTACAATTTACTGATTTTCTGAATTTATCATGTAAATCATAAAACTTTTCTAATCTTACCATAGATTTTGGGATAGAATTTACCAGATCCGATGTTGATTCAGGAGATCTTGGGTCCGATATTACCGTAAAATTGCGGAGGTCTTCGTCATGGGTGCCTTCATCGATAACCGCACCTTGGAAAGTATCTTCCATGTGCAGGAAACTGATGATCTGTTGATCATCATCGAAAACTCTCCAATTAGTGATGTTGTCCGGGACGGATGGTATGAACAATAACTCAACGAAAAACGCGTTTGGAGAAAGACCTTCTGCAAGAAAAAATTTAGAAGCGACATTAACCAACAAGTCAGCCTCAAAATTATTCAATCTTGGAATAAAATTAATGTTAAATGCAGAAAATTTGTTCATCAGATTCCATACCTCAGCTTGATAACTTTTCAGGTGTGGAGATAGGCAATGAATGGATTTTTTTACCTGTCTAACCACAATTTCTGAATCACCAAAAACCATTAAATTCTAAACTCTTAAATCTAGTGCCTTTCTGAGACCTTGCAGGAGTGCCTCGTATTCAGCCGTATTGTTCATGCATTCAAATTCTAATCAGCAAGCGATCAAAATTTTGTTACCTACTGGGTCTATGAGCACACATCCTTCCTTGACTCCTTCTTTAGATTTGGATCCATCGAAGTAAAGAGACCAGATATGATTCTCATCAGCTGTATGTGACACCTTAGAGAGAATTGTTGATTGTTTGCATGTCATGCGTTCGGACTACTGTTCTGGGTCAGTAATGGTAGAAGTTTCAACCACGAAGTTGCCGAAAAAGGTGTTCATCCCCTGCATTTCGGGTGAATTGGCAGAAGCAGTGAATGGTTCATTAGGGTCATTTGAATCAGTTACCGTAAGCTTGAGGTAACACTCATGATTGATCTTAATTCTGTTAGGCTTTCCATTCTCTGGCAGCCACAAATGAGACCTGTTATCACTCCAAGAAACTCCTTAGGGTTGTAGGCTAAGGATGCTTGGTAACTTAGAAATAATGTGTATATATGCTTGGAACAATGAGGTCTTTAATGATCAATGTAATAGACAACTCATCATACATCTAAAGAAACAGTGCTTTCAGGAAACAATAATCAGATCAAGTAAATTGAAAGGAGAGGATGAAGAACATTATTCTTGATTGCCAAATACAACTGAATGTAGGGCTTAATGCAATATAGAAAGAAATCCTTTACTTCAAGTCTATGAGCTCAATAAAGAGATAACAGTCTTCATAAGATAAAATAAACTGAAACAAAGTACAGAAAGGGAAAGATGGATATTTCTGATATTGAAAACGGAAGGAAACTGAACTTTTATTTTGTAAATAAGAGTCTATACAGTGGCACAAAATATATTCCCAGTTTGAACCCTTGTCTCTTAGAAAAGATAGGCATTTATAGCCTTTTACAATCAGTTTTTTAAGATCCTAAAAACTTGGATCTGTATCTAAAAATAACAATTCAAATCTAATTAGGCAACTTGATAACAAAGACTTAATGACTAGACTAGCATTCGAATTGTCTTCAATCTCAAAATTCGACATCTGTATTCTTCAACTTCTGGAATCTGTGGTGTCATGAAACATGGCAGAGGCACCTGTCTTGGCAGCTGGATTTCTTCAGTTGTTCATAGTCGATACTTTAGGAGATCAGTTTAGCATGTGGTTCTCAAAAACTCCCACAAATCTCTGATGCGGAGTGTTTTTCGATCAAGTTGTTAACCCTTTAATACTCTAGAACCTCTTTAAAACCTGTGAAAAATGACTTGCTCCGTCCTTAGCTTTCAAAAATGCTTTTTCTACTTTCACCAGCTAGCTCGCCTTATGATTCGCTAGTTAGCTGGTGAAAGCGTTGCCTTTCACCAGCTAACTGGTTGTAAAATTGTCCTGTGCGTTGGTGAAAGCTCTGCCTTAGCCCAAAATGAAATTTCACCTCCAAAACTATGATTCCATCAAAAACTCAATGTGTCTCTGCTTTATCCCCTTGCATGTTCACAACAACCTGAGCTAGCACTTGCAAATCTGGGTGTGACTTTTACTTTTGCTTCAATTTTCTAATTTTCCTTTTAAGGCACTTTGCTAACCACCATAGATTGTTATAGTCTTTGGTGATTTTTTGTTTCCTCTTATTTTCCTTGACACTCTCACGAGCCAGCTTTTCAAATGCAGCATTTGTTTCTGCAAAATTATCAGACAGCTTCTTGTATCTCTCCTTTATTACTCTCTCTAAGACCTCCTGCTGAGCAATCACTTCTTTGAGTTGCTTGATTTTCTATGTTTTCTTCGACTTAGTGCTCTTTGATGTTTCCCCTTCCTCGGTGTGAGTAAAGGTCTCACAATTCTGTGCAAACTCAATGGAATGTTCAGGACTTTTGATGGCAGGGCTCTCATCTTCTTTCTCTGGTTCTGAGTCTGTGTATGGCAGGTTTAAGATGTTTGTTCTCATTTCTGTAGGCTGCTCTGTAGTAGTTTCAAATCCAATTTTTTCTTTGACCTGTGATATTTCACACCAGAGATTCTATCTTCTGGAGGTCCTGGAAGGGTTATCCTCTTCCTCGAGCTGCTTTGAGGAGTCAATTTCCTCTTTCCATCTTTCCTCTGTTCATTCATGGGCTGAGTTTGAGTTTCAAAGCCCTCCCAAAAAAGAAAATGTTGCCACGTCCTTCCCTTTTGTCTTAGCTCCTCCAGGATTATCAATTTAATAAGGCCAAAGTGTCAAAGAGTGTTCTTCATACTTAGAGGTTCAACTCTAATCTTTTTACAGATTTTAGTTAAGCTCTTGTGCAAGAAGAAAGGTAGATTTAGGAGAGTTTTACCTGTGAAATGGTCTAAGAGCTTGAAATGATATAACATCAGTTTTTCATACCTACCTTCTGAATTTATGTAGAGTTGGATGCCCTTAAACAAATCCTGCCACTCATCTTCTAAATGGGAAACTGGCATGCTCTTCTTCCATGCATTATGTCTGAATTCTTCCTTCAAATATGCTCTGAAATTTAGGTTCTTGGTGGTAGTCGTTTTGAACCAACTCTGTCCGAATCTTGGTAAACTGGTCGTTGCAGCGATGGCATCTTCATCCACGATGATCTCTAAGGACCCAACACAGGCTTTATTTCCATCAAACGTTTTAGAAAATGCCTCTGTTGTTGATTGGTGACAGCCATTCTGTAGCCTTTCAACATATTCCATACTGCCTGCGTTTGTTTTTTCACTTCTGGATGCGTCTGTAGGAAGGACAGACTGTCCAATTCTTTTCTCAACAAAGAGCCACTGAGTCTTCTTTCCATTTGCAATTCAAAACCCCAAACGATTATGCACACCAAACACTGCGATATTTTGTTTGGGCCGAGGTCTTGCGCTGGTGAAAACACTCGATTTTGTTTTTCAACATTGAAAACTTATCATACACTTGTGGGTGATGCATGTTGAGGAAATGATACGGCGATTTGATGTCACCAGCCATGTAGTACCGCTCCCTCACCTGTAATGATGGATTCAAATTCGCCATTTCCAACGCCATGATCGTGAACCATGTATTTATGAACGAGATCTGCTTTGCAATCAGATTTAGACGTGCAAAACCCGAATCACCATCATTATCCACTTTCACCAGTGCGTCATAATGATTGCATGATGTGGACTGAGCGTGTCATCATTTGAATTTTTAAAACGTGGAGAAAACACACGTGATTCCCGCTTTCCCCAGCTAATGGCCCATGGGAAGTGCTCCTTGGTTGTTGAAAATCATCGCTTTCACCAGCTAACGGCCCATGAGAAATGCTCCTTAGCTGTTGAAAATCACCGCTTTCACCAGCTAACCATCATCTTTAAAACACGCGTTAGCTGTTGAAAGCTTTTTTATGAAAAATTTAAGAGAAGACCTTTATGGGTCGTCTTATTTCTAAGACAAAAATCAAAACCTAAGTCTTGCTACTAGAAAAACTCAAAACCAAATTTGAGAAAAATACCAATAGCCATGCTATCAACCACAAAATGAAACCATAGTGACTGATTCATTTTGGGAGCTAACATTTGGCTCCAACTGGGATGGGCATCTCCCTATGAGGTGACCAAGAACCTAGCTAGACTTAGTACCCTTTATTACAAAATTAAAAAGAAATCTGAAAAATAGTTTTGCTAGTACCATTGGGCATGGAGTTATTCAAGTGATAGAAACAAAGAAAACTGAACTAAAAAAGAACATGTACAAGTAGAACAGGGCTTTTAAGAAAAATCCTTATGAAAAATAGGTCTTCAGAAAGCGCCCGTTGAAAGGGCCACCTGCTACTTCCTCGCCTAAAAGATTTTGGAGAACAAAGGTATTGTTCTGCTGCACCGCTGTTATGACAAAAGGACCTGTCCAGAGAGCCTCAAATTTGTCGTGTTTCCCCTTCTCTTTCCTTGCTGCATCCCACTTTAAGACTAATTCCCTTGTTTTGAAGACATTTGATTTGACTTTCTTGTCGAAGATCTCCTTGATTTTTTCTTGATGTAATTTTGTTTTTTCCAAAAGATGCTCTTTATCTTGCTGTAGCTCTACCAAATTATGAATTCTTCGGGTCAAATCACTTGGTTCAGAATCAATTTCTTGTAAAAACTTTGCAACCGACAGTGCAAGTTGAACAGGAAATATGGCTTCAGTACCATATACCAACTTGAAAGGAGATGTACCAATTGATTTATTACATGTAACCCTGTCAGCCCACAAAGCAAACTTCAGCTTGGAATCCCAGCCTCTGGCATTTTGTTCAAGCATCTTCTTTATAATCCTGACTAAAATCTTATTTGATGACTCAGCTAGGCCATTCCCTTGTGGATAATAAGCAGTGGAATGTACCAGCTGGATTCCTAGCTCTTCACATAATTTCACCAAGTTTTTATCTTTGAATGCAGCAGCGTTATCAGTGACTATTCTCTTAGGGCAGCCAAATCTGGCAAATATGTTTTCTTGCAGAAAATTTATGATGATAGTATGATTGGCGTTCCGGGTGGGAATAGCCTCAATCCACTTTGTAAAGTAATCGGTGGCAACAAGGATCCACCGGTGCTGACCACTAGAAGGCGGGTGAATTTCACCTATGAAGTCGAGGCCCCACTACTAGAAAGGCCACATGACCACTATAGGTTTGAGGGGAAGGGACTTCGGTTGTTGTTTGCCTTCAAATCTTTTGCACTTTCCGTGTTTCTCCTGACTCTTACACATCTGAAAATAAGGATGGCCAGTAGTAACCAGATCTTAATATTTTGTGTGTTGTGGTTTCCAATAGTGATGTCCCCACATTCACTATTGTGGAATTAAATCATGACCTTAGCTACTTCTTCTTGGTTTATGCACCTCAACGATAAACCTATTGGATTTTCTAGAACAATAAGTTGTCATTGATGCAGAAATTTATGGCTTTGAGCTTCAAATCCCTTCCTTGTGTTTTTGTCAAGTCTGATGGGACTGATAAAAGTTTCAGAAAATAAATAATTTGATTGTACCATTTTACTGGGGACTGATAAAGTTTGCAGAAAATGAACAATGTGACTGTACCATTTGCAATCAGCTAGGTGAGCTGAGACCTGCATTTCCTCACCTTCTTTATCCTCTGAAGACTGAACATTATCTGCATTAATACTTACCAAATTTATTTCGAGCAACCTGCAATTTTCTTCTGCTAGAAGTTTGGCAAGGCCCTGACCCTTCACAAGTTTTGCTGGTTTGATTTCAACATCGAATTCAATCAATTTTGTTATCCACTTACTCCTCTTTCCATCTATGTCAGGTTGTATAAGCACATCTTTAACTGAACTGGAGGGAACGAAAGCTATTACCTTTGCCTGAAGGATGTAAACTCTGAAAGCTTTTAATGACTTGATAAGTGCATATTCTTGTTTCTCCAACAATTCATACTTTACCTCCGCGTCCCTCAACACCTTACTGAAGAAGGCAACCGGCTGCTCCTAATCATCGGCATTTTTTTGCAAGAGTACTGCTGCAATTGTATCTCTTGAAGCAAATGAAAAAATGTAAAATACCTTGGAGAAATCGGGGTTGATTAAAACAGGGGTTGTTGTGATGGCTTCCTTGATGGTATCGAATGAGTGTCTGGCTGCTTCAGTCCATTTTACCTCAGAGTCCTTTCTTAACATAGAAGTAATATGCTTTGTGAGTTCTGCAAAGTTTACTATAAACCTTCTGATAAAGTTTATAGTCCCAAGGAAAGACCGAATGTCCCTCTTTGATCTAGGAAGAGACAGATTTTTAATTGCTTCTACCCTTTTTGGGTCAATTTTCACCCCATCAGCTAAAACAATATGCCCAAGTAATTTCCCTTCCTTAAGTGAAAAAATTGATTTTTTTGGATTAAGAGAAATGCCATACCTTTGACATTTTAGAAATGTCCTTTTTAAGTGCTGCAAATGAAGTTCATGGCTGCTTGAGAAAACAGTGTTATCATTGAGATATATCAGTACAAATTTATCTTTCTCTCCGACGAAAGCAATGTCCATCGCCCTTTGGAATGTCTCTCCTGCATTCATCAATCCAAAGGGCATCTTCTCGTACATAAACGTACCCCATGGAGTAGTAAAAGAAGTCTTTTCTTTATCGTCTGGATGCACAACAATCTGGTTGTATCCAGAAAACCCATCAATAAAAGACATCACCTTTGATCCTGACACCTTCTGCAAAATATGCTCCATTTTAGGCAGAGGGTAGTTGTCCTTCCTATAGCACTTATTCAAATTTATGAAATCGACGCAGAGTCTGATCTCCCCATTCTTATTCCTGACCAGTACGAGATTCGCAATCCATTCTGAATATCTGAGAGGAATGATGATGCGGGCATCCAATAGTTTTTTAATTTCCCTTTCCATTGTAGGCAGCAACAAAGGATTGAAGGATCTAAGCTTCTACCTGAATGGTTTGGTGTCTTTGTTCAAGGGAATCTTATGTTGAATTACCTCTGTGTCAAAATTCTTCAAGTCATCATATTGCCAAGCGAAGATGTCAGCAAACTCCTTTAGCAATTCTCCATAATCAGCCCTTTGTTTTTCAGTCAAATGTGAGGCTAAGTTGACATATTTAGGATCTTGTTCACTAGCTACATTGTACTACAAAACTTCTGAATCTTTTTCCCCACTTTCCAATTTGACAGCCACATCATTATTATCAAACAACCTTTCCAACGGGACCAAACCTTTAGGAATTCTATTGGTAGACAGCTGGACTATTTCATGTGCTGTGATTTTGCTTCTGAATTTTGGCTTCTCAATTTCATTGTCATGTTCATTCTCCTGATCGATCTGCAGATCTGCAAACTCATCTATCACTGCAAGAAATCTAGTGAGTTTAGCATCGTCTTCAAAAACCTTCCAAAATTTTACATTATCAGGGAGAGAGGGCCTATATTTAACTTGAATTTCGTAATTCAATTTATGAGGTAGAGGGGGTATGAACACACAAGCTAACACAACTAATGAATCAGCCAATTCATTCATTGCTCTAGGTACATATGAAATTTTAAAATCTGCAAAATCGTGAATTGCCTTCAACACTTCATCTCTGTATGCTTTCAGCCTGACATGTTTTGCTTGAAAGGACTTATTCACCTGCTGAATAATCAAATCTGCATCTCCAAACACTTGCAATTTTTTAATCTCCATCTCTTTGGCTGCATTTAGCCCCAGAAGTAGTGCCTCATACTCAGCAATATTATTAGTCACTTTAAAATCAAGTTTAAAGGACAAATGAGAAGTTTTCTTAGAAGGGGAAATCAATACCACTCCTGCTCCTGCTGATTCTTTGGTGCAAGCACCGTCAAAAAACATGGTCCAAAGATCGTCCTCTACTGCTTCTGTGGGCTGAACTGTGGGTTTTCTGAGCAACAATGCATCTGGTAATGAATAATCAATTTGCAAAATACAAGATCCCATACCTGTGTCGACAGAATAGATAGGATGATTGGAGGGATTCTTTTCGTCACTAATTACATATGCCAACTGAGATTCCTTGTATAGCCTTTTGTTCACCCCTCCAAAGATAGGGATAGTAGCGTAAGAGAGATCCATTTGAAGAGTACCACCTAGCCTCTTCATCCACGATCTTGATAGCAGACATCCAAATTTAGGTGGTATGTCTGCTACTACTATATCCATCACCATAGTCTTCATGGATACTTGGGTTAAGGTTACAGCCAAATCCTTGATCATCCCAAGACATTTGACTTTTTGAGAGTCAAAAGAGAAAAGATCATGATAAGACTTGGTGATCTCCAGCCCAATCTCATCCATGACCGCCTTTGGCATCAAATTGTGCGAAGCATCGGAGTCCAACAAACAGTTATGCAGTGTTTTCTCATGAATATTTAGAGAGATGTAAAAGGGAGGACAACTTTCATCTTTGTCTTCTATCATTTGGCCTAGAGTAATGGTTGGCTTTTCATCAAATATGTTGAGGATATCAGTAGAAAGGGATACAGATTGGGGATCTAGAGTTTTGAGGATATCATTTTTGAACATTTCATTTTTCATTAACTCGACTAGAGGAATAGGAATTTTAATTTTTTGTATTTCAGCCTCAAAATTGAACGAATATGGGACTTTATCAGAAGCTTTATCAGAGACCTTTACCTGATTCGAAGGAGCTTCCTGATTGCTTTGTTGTTCAACAGGAGCCTGACTTTGTGGAGTTTGATGCTTGACAGGGGCAACAGTCTTTTTGGGAGGAGCTGATGCTTTCACTTTTGAAGGATTTGTTTGTTGATTCTCTGATGTCTGATCTTTTTGTTTAACAGGGGTTGTTGTCTTTTCGGGAGAGGCTAGTGCATCTTGTTGGGCAGTATCAGATTTTGATCGGAGGTTATATCTATTCTTATCTTCTGTCGTGAAAATGCCATCGTCAATAAGATTATCTTCTGTCTGTTCAGTCATCAATGCTTCCTCATAGTCGTGTTGTGTTAGATAAGATTTCCCTGTCTCTTATCCAACACAATGAATGTTATCTTCTCCACCTTCTTGATATTCACCCTCATCTTCGTCCATCACAACATTTTGAAGAGAGACCTTTATTCTCTGATCTTCAATAGGATTCTTTTCTCTTTGCAAGATCTGAGTTGGTTGATTATTTCTTCTGAATTCGTTGTAGTATACTCTTCCGTTGGCATGGTTGATACTAGGTTTGGAAATATGAGTGGTGCATACCTAGTAGCTAGGATTTGTTGCATCTTTGTCAAAGGGGGTGGTGCAGCCATAACTATCAAGGGTGAGAAAGGTGATGGTTTCTTTTTCAAGTCTTCAACACTGGAGGAATGCGAAAGAGTTGAATCTTCTAATGGGAAAGAGGTCTGATAAGAGGCTCTATAAAAATTTGCAAGTTGTCCAGCTAAATTTCCTTCACCTTTAGCAGATAGCTCTTGGAGGAGATGTTCAGCAACAAGGAGGCTAGTATAAATGTTCAAATGATCTTCTTGTTACTGAGAATGAAAAGACTCAAGGGAAGAAGAACTGTGGCTTCTTTCTAAAGTCTTGGATGTTTTTTCAATCAAATTTAAATCTATCAATTTATCATCATTAGTATCTTCCTGTTGATCAAAAGGAATTTGTTCTTCTACAGTATTTACAACTGTTTTTTCATCAATGCTCTCTGAAAAGAACTCAAATTTTTCTGTAGTAGATTTTCCAGAACTAAAAAGAGGATTACCTTTTGTATCTGATCTTGAAGTTTGACCCTGAATTGTCTTTCCTTTCCTGAGAATTAGTTCTGGATTGAACACTGGTGTGATAGGTGATTCTTGAGGATTCGCCCTAGTACTAATCCTCTTAGGAGCCAGGATGAACTTGTGGAGTCGCCAGATAGATAATTACAACCAACTAAAAAATGTATAATCTTTGTCTATCATCAAATATCATCTTTGTGTCATATCCCAGGAAAGAAGAACTTAAATTTCGTCTCCCCGACAACGACGCCAATTTGTTATCACTTCAAGAAACTCCTTAAGGTTGTAGGATAAGGATGCTTGGTAACTTAGAAATAATGTGTATATATGCTTGGAACAATGGGGTCTTTAATGATCAATGTAATAGACAACTCATCATACATCTAAAGAAACAGTGCTTTCAGGAAACAATAATCAGATCAAGTAAATTGAAAGGAGAGGATGAAGAACACTATTCTTGATTGCCAAATACAACTGAATGTAGGGCTTAATGCAAGATAGAAAGAAATCCTTTACTTCAAGTCTATGAGCTCAATAAAGAGATAATAGTCTTCATAAGCTAAAATAAACTGAAACAAAGTACAGAAAGGGAAAGATGGATATTTCTGATATTGAAAACGAAAGGAAACTGAACTTTTATTCTATAAATAAGAGTCTATACAGTAGCACAAAATATATTCCCAGTTCGAACCCTTGTCTCTTAGAAAAGATAGGAATTTATAGCCTTTTACAATCAGTTTTTTAAGATCCTAAAAACTTGGATCTGTATCTAAAAATAGCAATTCAAATCTAACTAGGCAACTTGATAACAAAGACTTAATGATTGGACTAGCATTCGAATTGTCTTCAATCTCAAAATTCGACATCTGTATTCTTTAGCTTCTGGAATCTGTGGTGTCATGAAACATGGCAGAGGCACCTGTCTTGGCAGCTGGATTTCTTCAGTTGTTCATAGTCGATACTTTAGGAGATCAGTTTAGCATGTGGTTCTCAAAAACTCCCACGAATCTCTAATGCAAAGTGTTTTTCGATCAAGTTGTTAACCCTTTAATACTCTGGAACCTCTTTAAAACCTGTGAAAAATGACCTGCTCCGTCCTTAGCTTTCAAAAATGCTTTTTCTGCTTTCACCAGCTAACTCGCCTTATGATTCGTTGGTTAGCTGGTGAAAGCACTGCCTTTCACTAGCTAACTGGTTGTAAAATTGTCCTGTGCGCTGGTGAAAGCTCTGCCTTAGCCCAAAATGAACTTTCACCTCCAAAACTGTGATTCCATAAAAAACTCAATGTGTCTCTGCTTTATCCCCTTGCATGTTCACAGCAACCTGAGCTAGCACTTGCAAATCTGGGTGTGACTTTTGCTTTTGCTTCAATTTTTTGATTTTCCTTTTAAGGCGCTTTGCTAACCACCATAGACTGTTATAGTCTTTGGTGATTTTCTGTTTCCTCTTCTTTTCCTTTACACTCTCACGAGCCAGCTTTTCAAATGCAACATTTGTTTCTGCAAAATTATCAGACAACTTCTTGTATCTTTCTTTTATTACTCTCTCTAAGACCTCATGCTGAGCAATCACTTCTTTGAGTTGCTTGATTTTCTGTGTTTTCTTCGACTTAGTTCTCTTTGATGTTTCCCCTTCCTCGGTGTGAGTAAAGGTCTCACAATTCTATGMAAACTCAATGGAATGTTCAGGAGTTTTGATGGCAGGGCTCTCATCTTCTTTCTCTGGTTCTGAGTCTGTGTATGGCAGGTTTAAGATGTTTGTTCTCCTTTCTGTAGGCTGCTCTGTAGTAGTTTCAAAATCCAATTTTTTCTTTGACCTGTGAGATTTCACACCAGAGATTCTATCTTCTGGAGGTCCTGGAAGGGTTCTCCTCTTCCTCGAGCTGCTTTGAGGAGTCAATTGCCTCTTTACAGCTTTCCTCTGTTCATTCATGGGCTGAGTTTGAGTTTCAAATCCCTCCCAAAAAAGAAAATGTTGCCAGGTCCTTCCCTTCTGTATTAGCTCCTCCAGGATTATCAATTTAATAAGGCCAAAGTGGCAAAGAGTGTTCTTCATACTTAGAGATTCAGCTCTAATCTTTTTATAGATTTTAGTTAAGCTCTTGTGCAAGAAGAAAGGTAGATTTAGGAGAGTTTTACCTGTGAAATGGTCTAAGAGCTTGAAATGATATAACATCAGTTTGTCGTACCTGCCTTCTGTAGTTATGTAGAGTTGGATGCCCTTAAACAAATCCTGCCACTCATCTTCTAAATGGGAAACTGGCATGCTCTTCTTCCATGCATTATGTCTAAATTATTTCTTCAAATATGCTCTGAAATTTAGGTTCTTGGTGGCAGTCGTTTTGAACCAACTCTGGCCTGATCTTGGTAAATTGGTCACTGTAGCGATGGCAGCTTTATTTCCATCAAACATTTTATCAAACGCCTCTGCTGTTGATTGGTGACAGCCATTTTGTATCCTTTCAACATATTCCATACAGCCTGCATTTGAGAAGTGTTTTTGCACTTCTGGATGCCTCTGTAGGAAGGACAGACTGTCCAATTATTTTCTCAACAAAGAGCCACTGCGTCTTCTTTCCATTTTCAATTCAAAACCCCAAACGATTATGCACACCAAACACTGTGATATGTTGTGTGGGCCGAGGTCTTGCGCTGGTGAAAACACTCGGTTATGTTTTTCAACATTGAAAAATTATCATACACTTGTGGGTGATGCGTGTTGAGGAAATGATACGGCGATTTGATGTCACCAGCCATGTAGTACTGCTCCCTCACTTGTAATGATGGATTCAAATTCGCCATTTCCAACGCCATGATCATGAACCATGTATTTCTGAATGAGATCCGCTTTGCAATCCGATTTAGACATGCAAAACCCGAATCACCATCATTATCCACTTTCACTAGCACGTCATAATGATTGCATGACATGGACTGAGTGTGTCATCATTTGAATTTTTAAAACGTGGAGAAAACACACGTGATTCCCGCTTTCCCGAGTTAATGGCCCGTGGAAAGTGCTCCTTGGTTGTTGAAAATCGCCACTTTCACCAGCTAACGGCCCGTGAGAAATGTTCCTTAGCTGTTGAAAATCACCGCTTTCACCAGCTAACCATCATCTTTAAAACACGCGTTAATTGTTGAAAGTTTTTTTATGAAAAAATTAAGAGAAGACCTTTATGGGTCGTCTTATTTCTAAGACAAAAATCAAAACCTAAGTCTTGCTACTAGAAAAACTCAAAACCAAATTTGAGAAAAATACCAATAGCCATGCTATCAACCACAAAATGCAACCATAGTGACTGATTCATTTTGGGAGCTAACAAGACCAATCTGTCGCAAAGTAACCATGCAGTTGTTCATACCAATCCCTACTTAAAAATAAGCCATATACTTCAGGGATATCAATGACAATAATATCAATAATCTGGTGGAATTTAGGATTAGATGATAATCTGATAAGGACATTTTTTAATTCACCTATTACCTTAACACTGGTCTGATCAAGCTGAATAATTTTCAGACTGGAAGGTTGAACTTCAGCATTGATTTTTTGGCAGACAGACCAAGGCATTACGTTTGACGATGCACCAGAATCTACCATACAATTATGTACATTCCTATTGAAAATTTCAAAAGTCAACAAAAAGGGTGGGACATTTCTGCGAGTATTAATAACAGAAGTTTGTTGGCTTTTAGTCGCAGCCCCTGGAACAATTTTATCTACATTTTTTACGCTTTTTACAGCAAGGTCTCTTTTATCAGAGGATTTTAGTGTCGTTTTAATGGAGACCTTTTGAGGTGTTTTAGGGTTGTTTTCTGCAACTTTGTTGCTATTCAGATTGTTGTTTTTGTTGTTTTCTGCAATATTCTGAAGCATCTTTTGCCGAAGAAAAGGAAATTTCAATAATTCATAAACATAAATGTTAGCTCTAAGTTTTTTAAGGTCTTCAATCAAATCGTATTCTAAACTTGGAGTTGTTGAATTCTGTTTAGTTTCAGTTTGTTTAAATTGTTTTTGAGGTAAATTAGTTCCAATTTCAGAAGAGGATTTATTCGTTGTTTTGCTTCTGGTATTGTAAGGATGCACCGTTTCAAAATTGGCTTCAAAGATACTATCTGAAAATTGCCCGAAGATGTTGGGAGAGGATACATCCTCTTCCACTATTTCTTGTTCAACCACATCTTCAGAAATCTCGGCCGGAACTAAGTTATCAAGTGCTTCCAGAATTGTCTGGATAACATACGGTAGGCTTTCTAGATTAAGGCCTTCAGAATTCAAGTTGGGTCGGTTTGTTGGAAAAAGCTTTCTAAACGGGGGTTGTAAGGCCCTTTGCTTGAAGAAGCTTCTTCAACTGATTTCCTTAAATCTGCCACTTGATTTGACAATTTCTGAATGACCTTATGTAAACTTTCCATATCTGAACCGTCTGATTGAGTTTTGGTTTGGGAAGGTCTAGGAAGAATTTATATTTTCTTCTTGGAAGATGAGGTAATCTCTGCCTCATTACAGATATTGTCTTTTAGGCTTAGAATATCTTTCTCAATTTGGCTTGCCTCCTTGAAGGTTTCCAATAATGTTTATTTCTTAGACCTTTTTACCCAGATTGCTATGTTTTGGTGTAGGGCTTTGGTGTAGTATGCGACAATAAGATTTTCAGCAAGCATTGAATCAGTGGGGATTCGATTTTTTAATGTTCAAAACCTTTGATTAAAGACTTTTATTTTTTCCTTGGGGTTCATCTTTAAACTGGAGAGTTCCATGACTAAGACTTCGAGAGATTTGTCGTCTCCGAATTTCTCAAGGAAACAAGATTCGAATCTATCCCAAGATACAATGGTGTGGGGTTGTTGGCAAAAATACCAAGTAGAGGCATTGCCTTCAAATGTGTACAGAAATATTCTACACACTACGGAAATATGCCTTCAAATGTGTACGGAAATATTCTACACACTACTACGGAGTCTAATGGCTAGCATGAATTTTTTGATGTGATCCTCAACGATCTGCTTGGAATCTAGATCAAATTTAGGGAGCCATTTCTTCGGATGTTTAGGCAAGGGATTCTGGGGTCCAGGTATGGCCACTTCATCTTGATCGAGCCAAGGTCTGGCGGGATTGTTTGGATTTTCCATAGGTGTGGGTGGTGTCAAAGGCTGAGATGAAGAACTGACTTCATCCGATGACTCTTCTCCTGAAGAGGAGGGAGATGAAGGCGGTGGTGATGGTGGGATACCAGATCCTTCGGCTGCAGGAGTGAGGATGTGATCTAGATCTGTAGGATTTAGGGTAAGACCAGTTCCTTCAAGTTTCTCTCTAGTATCAGAAAAATATAGTGGTTTATTCAGTGGCCGACCTGGTTGCCTGATACAGGCCAAAGCACCATGTGTCCTTAGAAGTGACAGATGAACAATTTATTGTACGTTGGACCCTGTGGGGTTTGGCGTTACTATCTCAACGGTGATCTATGGATTTTTGGTTGATGTAGTTGTTGTTTGAGAGGTAATGTTGTCGTCGGCACGACTTCTTGTTACTATAGGTGAGTGAGTGTGTGGGGGAGGAGTCTTGCGGCCTCCACATGACATCAATAGTGTCCAGACCCTCCTCCTAGTGCCATTTGTTGGCGGGCGAAAATGATCGTCCGTCAATTGGAAGAACGAGTCTGGTCCGGGGTTGTCTAAATAACCCAAGCCATTTGGTGTAACTCGTTCTGATGGGTTTAATGGCTCCATTGGCCAATCTAAAAGTCCTAAAGGAAACAAATAAATAAATAAATAAATGAAATAACTAATAATCACTAATCACTAATATATATATGTACATGTATGTATATAACTATAATATTTACACAACAGATTCACTTTTCTAATTTATGTGCATGTTATACAAGTGAGAGTTTTAATCTAAACTCGTGAAAATCTATAAAAAGATGGTTTCTTTAACAAAAAGAAGATACAGAAAACATATAAACTATTTTTTGTTTGTCCTTAAGTTATCAAATACTAAACAAAAAAATATATATTATGAAACAGAAATACGTGAACATTCAAAGCTAGGTCACACATAAGAGTTTCAAAGACAAATAAAAGATAAAATAATTAAAATAACCTATTAATGAATTGTTCATCGTGCATCCAATCATCTGTATGATCATGAAATGCCCAGCCAGCTTGTCCAAGAGTTAAACCTGCAGTGAACTTTTACACTGTTTGGAATAAATGCAAAAGACTATATCAACTGTTGGATTTTAATGACAGAACGATAAGACGCAAATAATAACTGCGATGTTTGTGATTGCAAGCAAAAACGCATAAGATAAATCTAACTTGTAACACCTACTTTTAATCATTCAACAAAATTAAAGATAAACCTTATCATTTGAATTGAACGAGCGATCACTATTTTTTTTTTTATAACTGAAGCATTCAAATGTGGACTGTATTTAAAGAAATTATCTTGACGACATAATAATTTGTGAAGACAAAAGATATCAACAATTATCGAATTATCAAGATAAACAAACCATAGACGACAACAATATTTACAGATAGCTATAGCAGAAATGTAAACATATGTTCTGTCCAAATTCATGTATAAGCTGTCCACCTTCAGCCCCAGGCCAAGATGTCTTGTTTACAACAAAATAATGAGTTTTTAAAGCCTTCAGAAAGGTAACTGTCTTATCTTCTGAGATCAGATATTGATTACAAAAATAAAGGGGGGATACAACCACCCAGATCATACTAAATCTTATAAAGCTAAAAAAAGTTTATTCCTGTTTATACAAAAATGTATCATAGATATGGCTAACAAGCCCCAAAATATTTCAGACCACTTGGTCACCATGAACTCCTAGATATCCTGAAAAAAAAGAAGATAAAATAGAGAAATTTAGATACATATTTAACCATAATTTTGCAAATTTTGAATTAGAAAAGACTGGCTACAAAATCTGTTGATTCTGTAGCTAATCTATTTTAAAAATGAAATCTAACCTATTCAATAAACAAAATCATCTAATTTATTTAATAAACAAAATGTATAATACTATTTTAAGACAAAAGGAAATCTTACCTCTGACTCTAAAATCAGATCATATCACATGATCTCGGAATTTATTATTGTTGTTGCAGTCTCAACATTTTTTAAAATGACATTCCCTGTAGTTTTCATACGTTTCCCTTGTTTCTGAATGGCAAACTGGAGCCTGCGATTTTCATTCTTTAAAGGGTCAACTTGATCGTTAAGGGCTTTGATCTGTGACTGTAAAATAGGTATATCGGTGTAGTACTTGTCAATCTAGAATAGGCAAGCTTTACATTGTGGTTGTGCGATAGTCACTTGAGAATTCCCATGGTTGTGCACCGGAACGCCCCCAACATGGACTGTAGATTTGTTACCCAATTTAATACCTGAAAACCCTTCACTATGGTTTAAACAAGGTGGTAGGTTATCGACGAAGTCGTAAGACTGATCGAGGTTTGGTTTGAAAGAAAAAGGGTCTTCTTCAGCAAGAAATCTATCAATCTCGGAATCCAAACTTTCATGGATCTCGATCATCTTGATCGAGCTCACATGAGGGTTCGTTTTGTTTTGGAGCTTTCTCGAAATCAACCTTCCAGCTCTCTTATTCTTAAAACCCAAATCAACATCACCTTTAGACGACTTGCCCACAGGTCTTTTTGCATTTTTGACAGAGACGTTAGGTTGTACATCTTGCTCATGGGTCTGCTTAGCAATTTTTGGATCGGGTAAAGGCTTATTGTGGGTGGTCATAACGCAGGCCTGGGTAGATGAAGGGAATGTTGTAGGGTAGACTATAGTTTCCTCAATTACAGGTTTGTCAACCTCTTCAGCGTTAGCGTTAGGGAAACCATTTCTGGTTAAAAATGAATCCCAATCATCGTTCTGCAACTTCAATTGGTGTGAAAGCATAATTTTTATTAAACTGTGGTGGAAAAGGCTTGAATCCAAGCGTTGCTTTTTATACCTCTTAGCCATTTTGTACAGCCTCCTCCACAGATAATAAGGGATGTTTAAAGGAAACCCTATGAAATTCATGAGCAGATGCAGGTGATAAAGAAACACAAAACCAAAATGGCCTTCACATGTGACAAATTGTTTCAACACTGCAAGGAGACCATGCCATCAGGTTTTCAGTAAGGAGACTGGCATACCTTTGTCACAGCCATTGATCTTCCGAGATGTAAAGAAAAGACTCGATGGAACCTCTTCTACCTTAGCATTCTTGAACCACTTATGCCCACTCGCAGGGAGTCTTGTTGCTTGGCTTAAAAAGTCCTCTGTGACTTCGAGTTGAATGTCCCCCACCTTATCTCTACATCCATCCAATGACAGGGTGAATTCCTGAGCAGTCTGTAGGTTGAAACCCTGAAATTTCTCAAGGAAAACGAGCCAACCATGACCCTCGAGGTCCTCTCTGGCATCATCGCATAGGAGCAAGGTATGAGTGTCATTAGGTTCGACTCTAACAACCGGGGCCATGGGAAATTGACAGGAAATGACCCAAACATAGTGCTTATGGAGGGTTTGTAAGAGTAGACTAGAGCTATACTCCAAGCCCGAAAATCATTAATAGTCTAAGGCATATGAGCAGAAAACTCATAACGAAAAGATAGGCATTGTTTGAAATGAATGCGAAGGGTGTTGAAAAGCCCAAGACCAAGCTTCGAAATGATGGGCTGACTGTAATCGTATTTCCACCTCTCATATAGTATAGGACACGACCAGAGCATTAAAATAAAATGAGTGCTCAACAAAGTGGGTTCGATTGTAAAGTTTGGGAGAGGGAAACTTATAAACCATGGTCTAGTGACAAGGGAGTGTATGACCAAGAACCACACAAAAATATATCAATGCTTAAATTACAAGGTCCTTTGTTGATCCAAAACAATCCATAAGCATGCTCGAAAAGTCAAAACCTTCATAGCAAGGAACAAGGCTTAATTAATAAAAATTGTAGAGACATTTTTCCTTTCATAAACTTCTCAAATAGAGTGGTGAAACAACCATAAGTTTTAATGCTTTGTTTTCATGCTTTCAGTCATGAACGAAGCATGAAAACAAAAACGCTAGGAAAAACCGAAAACTTACAAATGTCATTTCGTAAATCGCTTATGAAGAACAAAAAAATGAATGACTCCATTTAGGCAGCTACATAGATCATTTATTTGATATAAAAAGTTAAAAATATGTTGGGCTGCCAACAATTCCCTACCCAATATGCATCAGCATATTCCTACAAACTCAAGTCTACACTGGAGGCATATCTCATGCCATATCCAATTGTGCCTCGTAGATATCTCAATACATGCTTCGCTTCTATCCAGTGATTTTGTCTCGGCTGACTCATGAACTGACTAAGTACATTCACTGCATAGCATATATCAGGTTTGGTGTTAACCAGATACATCAATGGTCTAATCAGCTATTGGTACAAATGTGGATCAATCTCTCCTAAATTAGTAGAAGCATCATTCATTTTCACCATGGATTTGCACTATGTTATACCGAACTTCTTCAATATCTCCACTGTATATTTTCCTTGACTCGAGAAAATCTCATCATTTCTTCGCCATACTTCTAGTCTCAAGAAGTAGTGCATAATACCCAGATCCTTCATCTAGAAATCAGAAGTCAATTCTCGCTTGCATTCAATAATAAGTCTTTATGAAGTGGTAGGGAATAAATCATCCACATACAGGACCAAGATCAGGCACTCTTCACCTACAATATGATAATATAGGTTTGGATCAAGAACACTCTTGCTGAAACCCAAACTCATCAAGAATCCATCCATCTTCTCGTACCAAGCATGAGGTTTCTGCTTTAGTCCATACAAGGCTTTCCTCAACCTGTACACATGAGACTTATCGTCGTATATCATGAATCCCTCTGGTTGCTCGATGTAAACTTCTTCCTCAATCTCACCATTGAGAAAGATTGTCTTTACATCCATCTGATGTAGTTTCCAACTCATGGATGATAGTACGGATGGAAGTGTATCGGGTTGTTGGATCAAATGTCTCATCATATTCAACTCCCTCTGCTTGTGAGAATCCTCTTGCTACAAATATCTCTTTGTATTTCTTGACACTTCCATCAGTTTCATGCTTGATCTTATAGATCCACTTGGAAGTCACTATAGACTTCCCTTTTGGTCTCAGAACAATATCCCATACATCATTATTCAATATGGACTGATATTCTTCTATCATGGCATCTTGCCATACTTTCTCACCTATCACTTCTCCATGAAAAGAAGGCTTAGAATCAATGATGTGGCTCATGGCCAAAAAGTAGCTCGAAAATATGTTTGGTCTCTTTCTCTCTCGGGATGTGCCTTGAGGGGCTCCATGTCCCTCTGCCTCCTGCAGAGTTTGTCTATCCTAGGAAGGCCTTTTATGCCCTACTGCAATATCTTTGGGGATATCAACTGGAGCAACTAGATCAAATAGAACAATTGGATCAACTAGAATAATGGGTGTCTCCCTCTGAACTATTGAAGGGGGAGAAGGTATTGTCTTACTGTCAATATCCATCTGATATTATCTGGATATTTGAAAGGATATCTCTTCTTCAAAGATAACATATCTGCTAACCTTAATCTGTCTCTGACCAAGGATGTAGATCTGATATGCCTTTGAAGATTCACTATATCCCACAAATATACCCTTTCTCCCTGAAGGGTCTAGTTTGGATCTCTTCTCTTTGGGCACATGAAAATATACTGGGCACCCAAATATCCTAAAGTGTCCAATATCAAGCTTCACTCTGGTGAAGGATTCTTTGGGAGTTATGTTCTTCAAAATCTGGTGAGGACTCATGTTCTAAACATATACTGTTGTCATGCATGCTTCTTCCCACAGAGTCATAGGTAGACTCTGATCATGTATCATCGTTTTGGTTGTCTCGGTGATGGTTATGTTCTTCCTCCTTCTCAAATAGTTTTGACTCCCTCTGAATTATGAAGGGTAAACATATTCCTTTGTTGTTAACCTGCCTGGAACAAGAAAACAACTGAAAGGAAACAAGACAAGAATATCTCCTAGAGGAGAATAATGAATATATCTCTAGAATCAAAACAATTTAAGGATTGTTGTCACAGCTACAACGCCTACTTGCAATGTAGCAAACTTTTAGAAATGTAGGTTTAGAGGCATGATAATTAAAACAATCAAACCTGGAGTCTTCACTTCCAGTGCGTTGTTCCTATGAATGCACTGAGATCCTTCTAGATCCATGATTGCAGCAAAGGTTCCTTCCTCCTGCAAGTACCCTCATGACAATGATACAAATAATATATACAAGTGCATACCTGAGAGTGTTGATATGAATTCTCCAATGGCACCTAGATGATCTCTGATCTCTGACATCTTCATGAAGAATATATCAATGGTGTCACCCTTTTTTCATCTTGATATTTTGAAGTTGGCCCTTCAATGTAAGGGTTTGAGTAGATGATTATCTTCCTTGACGTCATCTTCCTTCCTTTCTTCCTTCTCTTCATCGGTAGTTGTCTCTGGTAAACCTTTTTGTATCACACACAATAAGTCTTCCTCTTCAAGGGTGACCTGAAGTCTTGACTTCTAGGAATTGAAGTTTCTTGATCCATCAATCCTATCTTCCACCAAGGTTTTGTTCATCATATTTTCAGATTCTTCACAAACCCTTGCCAACTGGGCTAGAAAACCTAACAGCTAGGCTAGGCTAGCAATCTTAGGTTTCATTGGGATTATGACTGCCAAAAATAAACCTTTAAATTCATAGGAACAATGGTGAGTTGAAAATCTCCTTCAATGAGCTGCAAAAACCTTAAATCTAGATTTTCTACAGAAAATTGTGAAACCCTAGAAACCCTAGGGCCAAAAATTCAAAATTCTTGGAATTGCAATGTGAAGCTTGTTGGAGGTGCATTGAAGGAGTTCATACACTCCTATACAATTTTTATCCCCAACGTTTCATTATTAAGTGTTGAAACTACCAAACAAGTGAGGGTCGTACCTTTTTCTGGAAACCCTAGGACAGTCGTATGGTTCTGAAAAAGAGAGAGGATGGCTTGCTTGAAGCTTGTGCAATGTCTTATTCAATACCTAAGCTCTGAAACCATGTTGAATTTTCACTAGGCTAGGCTCAAGCATGAAGTTTATTTCAATTTTAACTTTTACTTGAACCATAGACAAATGCAGCTACACCATTAACAATTGTTGCAATAACCAAGATCACAAGAAGAAATACCATGCACAAGAACACAAGAAATATCATGGGAAACCCTTCTCAACAAGAGAAGAAAACCCACCAATCCTTTGTTATATTCTTCAAGAGAAAGACCTCCCACACCATAGACCTAGCACACAAAAGGGTGCTCTCCAAAACCAAGAATGCTAGCACCCAAGAGAGGTGTGCACTTCATCCCTAGAATATGTACTTGCTGAAATTTCCAAAATCACATGTGTGTTGTGTTTCCTCAATGGGGAAATCAACTTTATTTATACTAGACTGTACACATCAAAAGTGGTGTCTATTGGCACAATAGGGCCAACCTCAATAAGTCAGAATATAATTAATAATAACCATATTAATTATCTTTCACTTTATGATGGCGCCAACCTATACCCTTTACATCACAATTAGGGTTATAGGTAAATCTAACTCTTAGAAAATATAGCAAGGGATCTCACACAACCACTAGTGCTCAACCACTAGGGGCACGTCCACCTGTGCTCAGCCACAGGGACATCCAACTGAATAGATCTCTAACTCACTGAGTCACACAAGAGAATCATCTGGACACACACTCACTAGTGCTCAGCCACTAGGATCATGTCCACCTATGCTCAACCATAGGGATGTCCTACTCAACAGATCTCTATCTCATTGAGTCTCGCAAGAGAATCATCTGGAGTACCTCATCGTCTCAACTCTCTACACAAAGGAGAATAATAAACCCATCACATGGGCTCCTTCACCCCTCACAGGGGTACACAATGTTTCATCTCAAACGACACACCCATCACATGGGAATCTTCCCCACACAGGGGAACACAACGTTCCATCTCCATCTCAGAGAGAAAGGACACACCCATCTCATGGGAATCTTCTCCACACATGGGCACACAACGTTCCATATATGTCTCAAAGAGGAACAACACACCCATCTCATGGGAACACCCAACTCATGGGCTCTCTCATAGGCCTACTCACTCAGGCTGTATCCTGGAGGATGTCTCACGCAACTTTAATCATCAACAATTGTTTGGGTTCCTCCTCTAACCATCCAAGTTCCTTCTCCATGATAGGCATCTTAGCCTCCACCCTCCACTTAAACAATACATCAATATCGTCCAAGGAAATGGCATCCACATCTAGTGTTCTATCCATTTTCTTCAACTGTAGTTAGAGATTGTAATGGACATACACCAAGTCATTGAGATGTGAGAACTCCAACCTGTAAGAGGGTTATAAAAAATTTAATGAGTTTTAACTTTTGAGGGTCATAGACTCATAAATTATAATAAATGTAATTGCTCTATTGA
>SNQJ01S0001089.1:90401-106619 GCA_010110895.2 Picea sitchensis
GTCTTCACAAATTATTATGTCGTCAAGATAATTTCTTTAAATACAGTCCACATTTGAATGCTTCAGTTATAAAAAAAAAAATAGTGATCGCTCGTTCAATTCAAATGATAAGGTTTATCTTTAATTTTGTTGAATGATTAAAAACAGGTGTTACAAGTTAGATTTATCTTATGCGTTTTTGCTTGCAATCAAAAACATCGTAGTTATTATTTGTGTCTTATCGTTCTGTCATTAAAATCCAACAGTTGATATATTGTTTTGCATTTATTCCAAACAATGTAAAAGTTCACCGCAGGTTTAACTCTTGGACAAGCTAGCTGGACATTTCATGATCATACAAACGATTGGATGCACGACGAACAATTCATTAATAGGTTAGTTTAATTCTTTTATCTTTTATTTGTCTTTGAAACTCTTATGTGTGACCTAGCTTTGAATGTTCACGTATTTCTGTTTCATAATATATTCTTTTTTGTTTAGTCTTTGATAACTTAAGGAAAAACATAAAATAGTTTATATGTTTTATGTATCTTCTTTTTGTTAAAGAAACCATCTTTTTATATATTTTCACGAGTTTAGATTAAAACTCTCACTTGTATAACATGCACATAAATCAGAAAAGCGAATCTGTTGTGTAAATATTATAGTTATATACATACATGTACATATATTTATTAGTGATTAGTAATTAGTTAGTTATTTCATTCATTTATTTATTTGTTTGTTTCCTTTAGGACTTTTAGATTGGCCAATGGAGCCATTAAACCCATCAGAACGAGTTACACCAAATGCTTGGGTTATTTAGACAACCCCGGATCAGACTCGTTCTTCCAATTAACGGACGGTCATTTTCGTCCGTTAACAAATGGTGCTAGAAGGAGGGCCTGAACACTATTGATGGCACGTGGAGGTCGCAAGACTCCTCCTCCACACACTCGCTCACCTATAGTAACAAGAAGTCATGTCGACGATAACATTACCTCTCAAACAACAACTACATCAACCGAAAATCCATAGATCACCATTGAGCCAGTAACGCCAAATCCCACAGGGTCCAATGTACAAGAAATTGTTCGTTTGTCACTTCTAAGGACACATGGTGATTTGGCCCATATCAGGCAACCAGGTCGGCCACTAAATCAACCGCTAGATTTTTCTGATATTAGAGAGAAACTTGAAGGCACTGGTCTTACCCTAAATCCTACAGATCCAGATCACATCCTCACTCCTGCAGCCGGAGGATCTAGTATCCCACCATCACCACCACCTTCATCTCCCTCCTCTCCAGGAGAAGAGTCATCGGATGAAGGCAGTTCTTCATCTCAGCCTTCGACACCACCCACACCTATGGAAAATCCAAACAATCCCGCTAGACCTTGGCTCGATCAAGATGAAGTGGCGATACCTAGACCCCAACATCCCTTGCCTAAACATTCGGAGAAATGGTTCCCTAAATTTGATCCAGATTCCAAGCAGATCGTTGAGGATCACATCAAAAAATTCATGCTAGCCATTAGACACCGTAGTGTAGAACACGAAGATGTAGTGTGTAGAATATTTCCGTACACATTTGAAGGCAATGCCTCTACTTGATATTTTTCCCAACAACCCCACACCATTGTATCTTGGGATAGATTCGAATCTTGTTTCCTTTAGAAATTCGGAGACGACAAATCTCCCGAAGTCTTAGTCATGGAACTCTCCAGTTTAAAGATGAACCCCAAGGAAAAAATAAAAGACTTTAATCAAAGGTTTCTAACATTAAAAAATCGAATCCCCATTGATTCAATGCTTGCTAAAAATCTTATTGTCGCATACTACACCAAAGCCCTACACCAAAACATAACAATCTAGGTAAAAAGGTCTAAGAAAGCAACATTATTGGAAACCTTCGAGGAGGCAAGCCAAATTGAGAAAGATATTCTAAGCCTAAAAGACAATATCTGTAATGAGGCAGAGATTACCTCATCTTCCAAAAAGAAAATAGAAATTCTTCCTAGACCTCCCCAAACCAAAACTTAATCAGACAGTTCAGATCTAGAAAGTTTACACAAGGTCGTTCAGAAATTGTCAAATCAAGTGGTAGATTTAAGGAGATCAGCTGAAGAAGCTTCTTCAAGCAAAGGGCCTTACAAACCCCCGTTTAGAAAGCATTTTCCAACAAACCGACCCAACTTGAATTCTGAAGGCCTTAATCTAGAAAGCTTAGAGTATGTTATCCAGACAATTCTGGAAGCACATGATAACTTAGTTCCCCCCGATATTCCTGAAGACGTGGTTGAACAAGAAATAGTGGAAGATGACGTATCCTCTCCCAACATCTTTGGGCATTTTTCGGATAGTATCTTTCAAGCCAATTTTGAAACTGTGCATCCTTACAATACCAGAAACAAAACAACGAATAAATCATCTTCTGAAATTGGAACTAATGCACCTCAAAAACAATTTAAACAAACTGAAACTAAACAGAATTCAACAACTCCAAGTTTAGAATACGATTTGATTGAAGACCTTAAAAAACTTAGAGCTAACATTTATGTTTATGAATTATTGAAATTTCCTTTTCTTCTGCAAAAGATGCTTCAGAATATTGCAGAAAATAGCAAAAACAACAATATGAACAACAACAAAGTTGTAGAAAATAGCCCTAAAACACCTCAAAAGGTCTTCGTTAAAATGACACTAAAACCCTCTGATAAAAGAGACCTTGCTGTAAAAAGCGTAACAAATGTAGATAAAATAGTTCCAGGGGCTGTGACTAAAAACCAACAAACTTCTGCTATTAATACTCGCAGAAATGTCCCACCCTTTTTGTTGACTTTTGAAATTTTCAATAGGAATGTACATAATTGTCTGGTAGATTCTGGTGCATCGTCAAACATAATGCCTTGGTCTGTCTACCAAAAAATCAATGTTGAAGTTCAACCTTCCAGTCGGAAAATTATTCAGCTTGATCAGATCAGTGTTAAGGTAATAGGTGAATTAAAAAATGTCCTTATCAGATAATCATCTAATCCTAAAGTCCACCAGATTATTGATATTATTGTCGTTGATATCCCTAAAGTATATGGCTTATTTTTAAGTAGGGATTGGTCCAAACAGCTGCATGGTTACTTTGCGATAGATTGGTCTCATTTGTCGCTGCCAGAGAATGGAAAGCCTAACATAATTAAGATCAATTGTGAGCATTACCTCAAGCTTACAGTAACTGATTTAAATGATCTTAATGAACCATTCACTGCTTCCGCCAATTCACCTGAAATGCAGGGGATGAACACCTTTTTCGGCAACTTCGTGGCTGAAACTTCTACCATTACTGACTCGGAACAATAGTCCAAACTCATGACATGCAAACAGTCAACATTTTTCTCTAAGGTGTCACATACAGCTGATGAGAATCATCTCTGGTCTCTTTACTTCGATGGATCCAAATCTAAAGAAGGAGTCGGGGCAGCATGTGTGCTCATAGACCCAGCAGGTAACAAAATTTTGATCGCTTGCCGATTAGAATTTGAATGCATGAACAATATGGCTGAATACGAGGCACTCCTTCAAGGTCTCAGAAATGCACTAGATTTAAGAGTTCAGAATTTAATGGTTTTCGGTGATTCAGAAATTGTGGTCAGACAGGTAAAAAACTCCATTCATTGCCTATCTCCACACTTGAAAAGTTATCAAGCTGAGGTATGGAATCTGATGAACAAATTTTCTGCATTTAACATTAATTCTATTCCAAGATTGAATAATTCTGAGGCTGACTTGTTGGCTAATGTCGCTTCTAAACTTTTTCCCGTAGAAGGACTTTCTCCAAATGCATTTTTCGTTGAGTTATTATTCAGACCATCAGTCTCGGACAACATCACTAATTGGAGAGTTTTCGATGATGATCAACAGATCATCAGTTTCCTACACATAGAAGATACTTTCCAAGATGCGGTTATCGATGAAGGCACCCATGACGAAGACCTTCGCAATTTTACGGTAATATTGGACCCAAGATCTCATGAATCAACATCGGATCTGGTAAATTATATCCCAAAATCTATGGTAAGATTAGAAATTTTTTATGATTTGCATGATAAATTCAGAAAATCAGTAAATTGTAAAACGAATAGTTCTTCTTTGACCCATGAAAAAGTGAATCTAGGAACTAAGGATAATCCACAATGTATCAATTTGGGAACGGGATGTTCTGAGAAAGAGAAGTTAGCCTTTATTAAGTTGTTTAAAGAATTTAAGGATGTCTTTGCTTGGACATATGATGATTTAAAAACCTTCGATCCTAACATCATACAACACATTATTTCCATGAAACTCCATACTCAACCTTTTCAACAGAAGTTGAGAAAGATGCACCCAAAACTTGAACCAACAGTCAAGAAGGAACTAAACAAACTATTGAATGCAAAAATAATCTTCCTGGTAAGACATACACAGTGGGTCTCTAACCTTGTCCCTGTGAGGAAGAAAAGTGGTGAAATCTGACTATGTGTCGATTTCCAAAATTTAAACCGAGCATCTGATAAAGACAACTACCCTGTTCCTCCCATGGAACAGATTCTCCAGCAGGTATCCGGTTCTGAAATATTGTCACTGTTAGATGGCTTTTCAGGGTATAACCAAGTCCTCATGTCTCCCCTAGACCAGCTGAAAACCACTTTCCATACTTCATGGGGTACCTATGCTTACAAAAAGATGCCCTTTGGGTTTATAAATGTCGGTACTACTTTCCAGAGAGCGATAGATATCGCTTTTCGTGGTCTTATCAATCAATTTGTAGTAGTTTATATAGAAGATGTCACTGTCTTCTCAAAGAATAAAGGAGATCATTTAGCTCATCTGAGATTTGTTCTACAACGATGTCGTAAGTACGGTATCTCTCTTAATCCCAAAAAAATTGTCTTTGTAGTGGAACATGGCAAGTTGCTCAGATTCATAGTATCCAATGAAGGGATGATTATTGACCCTGAGAGGACTCAAGTCATTTCAAAACTCCCTCCCCCCTCTTCCAAAAAGTCTATGCAATCCTTTTTAGGACAGATAAATTTTGTCAGAAGGTTCATCCCAAGTTTTTCGGAAATGGTCAGGCCATTACAAAATTTAATAAAAAAGGATGTGCAATACTATTGGGGACCTCTAGAAAGTCAATCTTTTGACTCAATAAAGAAAGCCATAGTATAGGCTCCATCCCTAATAAGCCTTGACTTTTCGCGAGATTTCACTCTTTACACGTTTGCCTCCAATCAATCTTATGCCGTGGTACTAACCCAAAAGAATGCTAAAAACAACGAAGTGCCTATTGCCTTTATGAGCTCAGCCTTTAAGGGGGCAGAGATAAATTATCCATCTGTAGATCAGCAAGCTTACACTGCTTTTAAAGCGGTAAAACATTTTCGATCCTATCTATTGAAATCAAGAACGAAAGTTATTGTTCCTTACCCCGCTATCAGGAATTTTTTCGTACAGAAAGAACTAGGTGAGAAACGGGAAAACTGGGTCACATACTTACAAGAATATGACCTAGAGATTACTCCAGCACAAATTGTTAGAGGCCAAGGCTTATGTAAATTAGTTGTTGATTCAGCAATAGAACAACAGAATCAAACTGATATATTAATTGAAGATCAACATAATCAAAATCAAATCTGCTATGTACAGAGTCCTACAAGCCCTTGGTATGATGACATCAAGTTTTATCTAACACATGGATCAGCTCCTCGTCACCTTGATCCAAAAAAGAGGAGAGCGTTGAGATTAAAATCTGCACCTTTCCAACTGGTGAATGGTATATTGTTTCTCCAAAATTTTGATGGAATCCTTATGCGTTGTCTGGCGAGAGATGAAGCAGATAAAGTCTTGTCAGAATTACATGCAGGGGAAGCTGGTGGGCATTTCGGTGGAGACACTACTACCCACAAAGTATTAAGGGCGAGGTATTACTGGCCCACTCTTTTAAAAAATGCCCATGTGTTATGACGCAAATGTGTAATCTGTCAAAAGGCCTTTGGACGAGTACAGAAGGCAGCATTCCCGCTGCAACCTGTTTCAGTGGATTTCCCTTTCCAACAATGGGGTCTTGACATCATTGGCCCAATTAACCCCACCTCCTCGCAGCAGCATAAATACAACATTACAACGACAAACTATTTCACTAGATGGTCTGAGGCTGTACCATTAAAAGTGGTAAATACCAGTCAGGTAATATCCTTCCTTAATTCAAACATTATCACTCGTTTCAGCATTCCTGAATGTCTAGTGTTCGATAATGCTTCCTATTTTTCATCTCTCGACATGAGTGCTTTTGCTTTAGAAAAGGGATAAAGCTAAAGTATTCTTCTAGCTATTATCCCTAAGGAAATGGTTTGGCAGAATCAACAAACAAAATCCTAATCAAGATCCTCAAGAGGACGGTCTCCGAAAACCATAAAAACTAGCATAATGCACTATTCAATGAAATCTGGGCTGACAGGGTAACTCCCAAAATTGTTGTTGGTAATTCTCCCTTTTTCCTCGTTTACGGTAGGGAAGCAATTCTTCCGCCACACGTTCTTCTTCCATCTCTGCAGCTATCACAGAAGGTTCAAGAAGAAGACTGTCCTCCTCTGGAAAGTCGGATTAATGCTTTGCTGAAGTTAGAAGAGGTAAGGGCTCAAGCAAAACAAAAAATGGATCAACATCAACTTATTGTCAAAAGCTGGTTCGATTTGAATTCCGCCTCATACAGAAATTTTGAGGTAGGTGATCTTGTCCTCAAGTGGGACAAACCTCATGAGGGTAAGGGCGAGCATACTAAGTTCCAAAACCTGTGGTTGGCACCGTTCTTAATTGCTAAAAAACTAGGTCCCTATTCTTTCCACCTGCAAAATTTAGAGGGATAGCCAGACACCTTCCCGATGAATGGCCAAGCTCTCAAAAGGTATTTCACTTGATAACTCTCCAATACACCTCTTGTACATATTTTCTTGTTTTGATTTCCTTGCTTTCCGTTTTCTTTTCTGTTTTTTTTTTACTTTTATTTTTTATTTATTGGCCTTTTTGAGTCAAACATGCCTGTATTACAATCTAGTTCAGAAGAAGAACACATAATGCTTCATTTCGAGATAGCTGTCAAGGGCTGTCAAAGCAACAATTGTTGTGTTTTTCTGGAAATGTAGCCTAGTTAAAGATGGTTTTTTGTTTAAGAGTCGATTTCTCAATTTCAGTTTGCATTTGAGAGTAATCATGACTATCTTTAAAAATCTCTTTACGCTGTCCCTGCTTTTAAGTAAAGCAACTCAACAATGTCTCCCTTTCCTCGAAAATTAGTTTTATTAATAAACTATTTTCAAATCTTAATGAAGGACATGCAAGGAAAAAATTAAAGGCCTAGAAAATATTAAGTTGAGTGAAAATTGGATTTTTCAGCGTCACCCCGCTCTGTTGAATATCTTTAAAACTATCTCAGATTGTGAATAATTTCTCAAAGAGTTGTGGGAAGTGTTTGTAAACCCATCGGGATACTGAACGGGTCTGCTGGCAGCGGGTAAATGCATGCATGATGCCAAGACAACTTCGCCAGGGTACTGAACAGGCCCGCTGACAGCGAAGCAATGTCAGGTAGAATAAAATTCTTAGGTATAAATCTTGTTTTTTGGCCATAAGCATCCTTCATTCTGATTTGAAATTTCTTGTACAAGATACAGACCTCAGAGTGGGTTAATTGACATCCCTGTCAAGGCTATGGACGCCTACTAGCAGCAGTGGCCCTATCAACAGTATTGGAGACATTAACTTAGACGTCGTGGCTTTCTTTTGTGAAGTTTGTCACCAGATTTCATTCTTTTTAACAAAAGATATCTTAAGCTAGACCACGTCATGATTATCAAAGTTGCTCAAATAACCTTTCAGTTGTTCTTAGATTTGAAATCTTTCAAATTTTTCTTACCTGAACTCGTCAGTAATTCAGATATAATTGCTTCTCCCAGCAAGTCGCCATTGTTGGCAGCCCAACAAATTTTTAACTTTTTATATCAAATAAATGATCTATGTAGCTGCCTAACTGGAGTCATTCATTTTTCTGTTCTTCATAAGTGATTTACGAAATGACATTTGTAAGTTTTCGATTTTTCCTAGCGTTTTTGTTTTCATGCTTCGTTCATGATTGAAAGCATGAAAACGAAGCATTGAAACTTATGGTTGTTTCACCACTCTATTTGAGAAGTTTATGAAAGGCAAAATGTCTCTACAATTTTTATTAATGAAGCTTTGTTCCTTGCTATGAAGTTTGTTCTCTTTGTTTTGACTTTTCGAGCATGCTTATGGATTGTTTTGGATCAACAAAGGACCTTGTAATTCAAGCATTGATATGTTTTTGTGTGGTTCTTGGTCATACACTCCCTTGTCACTAGACCATGGTTTATAAGTTTCCCTCTCCCAAACTTTACAATCGAACCCACTTTGTTGCGCACTCATTTTATTTTAATGCTCTGGTCGTGTCTTGTACTATATGAGAGGTGGAAATACGATTACAGTTAGCCCATCATTTCAAAGCTTGGTCTTGGGCTTTGCAACACCCCTCACATTCATTTCAAACAATGCCTATCTTTTCATTATGAGTTTTCTGCTCATACGCCTTAGAATGTTGATGATTTTCAGGCTTGGAGTATAGCTCTAGTCTTCTCTTATAAACCCTCCATACGCACTATGTTTGGGTCATTGCCCGTCGATTTCCCATGGCCCCGGTTGTTAGAGTCGAACCTAACGACACTCAGACCTTGCTCCTATGTGATGATGCCAGAGAGGATCTCGAGGGTCACGATTGGCTTGTTTTCCTTGAGAAATTTCAGGGTTTCAACCTACAGACTGCTTAGGAATTCGCCCTCTCATTTGATGGATGTAGAGCTAAGGTGGGGGACATTCAACTCGAAGTCATAGAGGACTTTTTAAGCCAAGCAACAGTTCTCCTTGTAAGCGGGCAGAAGTGGTTCAAGAATGCTAAGGTAGAAGAGGTTCCATGGAGTCTTTTCTTAGCATCTTGGAAGATCAATGGCTCTGACAAAGGTATGCCAGTCTCCTTACTGAAAATTTGATGGCATGGTCTCCTTGCAGTGTTGAAACAATTTGTCACATGTGAAGGCCATTTTGGTTTTGTGTTTCTTTATCACCTGCATATGTTCATGAATTTCATAGGATTTCCTTTAAACATGCTTTATTATCTGTGGAGGAGCCTGTACAAAATGGCTAAGAGGTATAAAAAGCAACGCTTGGATTCAAGCCTTTTCCACCACGATTTAATAAAAGTTATTCTTGAACACCAATTGAAGTTGCAAAACGATGATTGGGATTCATTTTTAACCAAAAATGGTTTCCCTAACCCTAATGCTGAAGAGGTTGACAAACCTGTAATTGAGGAAACTATAGTCTACCCTACAACGTTCCCTTCATCTACCCAGGCATGCGTTACGGCCACCCACAGTAAGCCTTTACCCGATCCAAAAATTGCTGAGCAGACCCATGAGCAAGATGTACAGCCTAACGTCTCTGTCAAAAATGCAAAAAGACCTATGGGCAAGTCGTCTAAAGGTGATGTTGATTTGGGTTTTAAGAATAAGAGAGATGGAAGGTTGATTTCGAGAAAGCTCCGAAACAAAACAAACCCTCATGTGAGCTCGATCAAGATGATCGAGATCCATGAAAGTTCAGATTCCGAGATTGATAGATTTCTTGTTGAAGAAGACCCTCTTTCTTTCCAACCAAACCTCGATCAGTCTTACGACTTCGTCGATAACCTACCGCCTTGTCTAAAACATAGTGAAGGGTTTTCAGGTATTAAATTGGGTAACAAATCTACAGTCCATGTTGGGGGCATTCCGGTGCACAACCATGGGAATTCTCAAGTGACTGTCGCACAGCCATAATGTGAAGCTTGCCTATTCTGGATTCACAAGTACTACACCGATATACCTATTTTACAGTCACAGATCAAAGCCCTTAACGATCAAGTCAACCCTTTAAAGAATGAAAATCGCAGGCTCCAGTCTGCCATTCAGAAACAAGGGAAACGTATGAAAACTACAGGGAATGTCATTTTAAAAAATGTTGAGACTGCAACAGCAATAATAAATTCTGAGATCATGTGATATGATCTAATTTTACAGGTAGAGGTAAGATTTCCTTTTGTCTTAAAATAATGTCATATTTTGTTTATTAAATAAATTATATGATTTTGTTTATTGAATAGGTTAGATTTCATTTTTAAAATAGACTAGCTACAGAATCAGCAGATTCTGTAGCCAGTCTTTTCTAATTCGAAATTTGCAAAATTATGGTTAAATATGTATCTAAATTTCTCTATTTTATCTTTTCTTTTCAGGATATCTAGGAGTTCATGGTGACCAAGTGATCTGAAATATTTTGGGGCTTGTTAGCCATATCTATGATACATTTTTGTATAAACAAGAATAAACTTTTTTTAGCTTTATAAGATTTAGTATGATCTGGGTGGTTGTATCCCCCCTTTATTTTTGTAATCAATATCTGATCTCAGAAGATAAGATAGTTCCCTTTCAGAAGGCTTTAAAAACTCATTATTTTTTTGTAATCAAGACATCTTGGCCTGGGGCTGAAGGTGGACAGCTTATACACGAATTTGGACAGAACATATGTTTACATTTCTACTTTAGCTATCTGTAATATTGTTGTCGTCTATGGTTTGTTTATCTTGATAATTCGATAATTGTTGATAGCTTTTGTCTTCACAAATTATTATGTCGTCAAGATAATTTCTTTAAATACAGTCCACATTTGAATGCTTCAGTTATAAAAAAAAAATAGTGATCGCTCGTTCAATTCAAATGATAAGGTTTATCTTTAATTTTGTTGAATGATTAAAAGCAGGTGTTACAAGTTAGATTTATCTTATGCGTTTTTGCTTGCAAACACAAACATCGCAGTTATTATTTGCGTCTTATCGTTTTGTCATTAAAATCCAACAGTTGATATACTGTTTTGCATTTATTCCAAACAGTGTAAAAGTTCACTGCGGGTTTAACTCTTGGACAAGCTAGTTGGACATTTCATGATCATACAGACGATTGGATGCACAACAAACAATTCATTAATAGGTTAGTTTAATTCTTTTATCTTTTATTTGTCTTTGAAACTCTTATGTGTGACCTAGCTTTGAATGTTCACGTATTTCTGTTTTATAATATATTCTTTTTTGTTTAGTCTTTGATAACTTAAGGAAAAACAAAAAATAGTTTATATGTTTTATGTATCTGCTTTTTGTTAAAGAAACCATCTTTTTATAGATTTTCACGAGTTTAGATTAAAACTCTCACTTGTATAACATGCACATAAATTAGAAAAGCGAATCTGTTGTGTAAATATTATAGTTACATACATACATGTACATATATATATATTAGTGATTAGTAATTTGTTAGTTATTTCATTCCTTTATTTATTTATTTGTTTCCTTTAGGACTTTTAGATTAGCCAATGGAGCCATTAAACCCGTCAGAACGAGTTACACCAAACGACTTGGGTTATTTAGACAACCCCATACCGGACTCGTTCTTCCAATTGACAGACGGTCATTTTCGCCCGTCAACAGGAGTGCAGTGGACTAGAAGAGCACATCTAGTTGTTGTTTTACCTTGGGGTCTGCCATGATTTCCTGGTGCAGTAGGAAACATAGCTCTGTGGCCTTGAGTACCGCAGAAGAAGAGTATACATCATTAAGTGTGGTAGTCCACGAAGCAGTGTGGCTTCACAAGCTCCTGAGAGATTTATTTGATCATGAGATGGATCCTACCATTATGCATTGTGATCAACAGAGTTGTGTGAAGCTCTCTGAGAAACTTGTGTTTCACGATAGATCGAAACACATTGAGATAAAATATCATTATATTAGAGACATGGTGCAGAGAAAAACAATACATGTGCAGTACCTTCCTACACATGAGCAGATTGCAGATATTTCACCAAACCGCTTTCCAAGACAAAGTTCGAGTACTTCCTTGAGAGACTTGGCCTGGTGGAGAATGCCTCCCTAGATGAGAGGGAGTGTTGATGATTACAGTTGTGTGAGACATTCTCCAGGACATAGACTGAGTGAGTCGGCTTGTGAGAGAGCCCATGAGTTGGGTGTGCCCATGAGATGGGTGTGTTGTTCCTCTCTGAGATGGATATGGAACGTTGTGTGCTCATGTGTGGGAAAGATGCCCATGAGATGGGTGTGTCGTTTCTCTCTAAAACAGATATGGAACGATGTGTGCCCCTGTGTGGGGAAGATGCCCATGTGATGGGTGTGTCGTTTGAGATGAAACAATGTGTACCCCTGTGAGGGGTGAAGGATCTCATGTGATGGGTTTATTGTTGTCCTTTGTGTAGAGATTTGAGACGATGTGGTACTCCATATGATTCTCTTGTGAGAATTAGTGAGATAGAGATCTGTTGAGTAGGACGTCCCTGTGGCTGAGAACATGTGGACATGATCCTAGTGGCTGATCACTAGTGACTGTGTGTCCAGATGATTCTTCTACGTGACTCAGTGAGATAGAGATCTATTGAATTGGACATTCCTGTGGTTGAGCACATGTGGACGTGCCACTAGTGACTGAGCACTAGTGGCTGTGTGATATCCCTTGCTATATTGTCTAAGAGTTAGATTTACCTTTAACCTTAATTGTGATGTAAAGGGTATAGGTTGGCCCCACCATAAAGTGAAAGATAATTAATGTAAAAGATAATTAATATGGTAATTATTAATTATATTCTGAGTTATTGAGGTCGACCCTGTTGTGTCAATAGACACCACTTTTGATGTGTCCAATCTAGTATAAATAAAGTTGATTTCTCCATTGAGGAAACACAACACACATGTGCTTTTGGAAATTTCAACAAGTACATCTTCTAGGGTTGAAGTGCACACCTCTCTTGGGCACTAGGCTTCTTGGTTTTGGAGAGCACGCTTTTCTGTGCTAGGTCTATGGTGTGGGAGGTCTTTCTCTTGAAGAATATAACAAATGATTGTTGGGTTTTCTTCCCTTGTTGAGAAGGGTTTCCCGGGATATTTCTTATGTTCTTATGCATGGTATTTCTTCTTGTGATCTTGGTTATTGCAACAATTGTTAATGGTGTAGCTGCATTTTTCTATGGTTCAAGTAAATGTTAAAATTGAAATAAACAGGGGGAGGAGGAGGAGGAGCAACTTGAAGACATATGGATGGTGATGTGCTAGTGCATCAACACCACCTTCTACACTTACTGATACACCTACTTCTACACACACCAGTCGCCGTCCACTGTGGCGTTCTACTGTCAAGGGCAAGCCTGACAAACAACCCATTTTGTTTCATTTGTCACTTTACATCTACCTCATGATAATGAGATACATTTATAATTATATATCTTATGTCATTTTATATTGGTTCTAACTTTTTGTTAGCAATAGTTTTGAGATTTTTTACCCTTTTTTTATATATATATATTTTAATGTTAGCAATAGTTTTGAGATTTTTTACCATTTTTTTAAAAATAATGTTTTCCATACCTTAATCCACTTTTTTAAAAATGATGTTTTCCCTACCTTACCCCACTTTTTGTTGATGCCAACTTTTTCAACAATGATTTCAATAATTTTATTTCGTTTTTTCAATTCTTTGCGTTTTAGTTTTAAGTTCATCTTTATCACACCTAATCAAACCAAGGGAAGAATCATAAGGCAATAAACCTAAAATCAATCAAGTTATATCATTGATGTTTCACCATGTCATCGTGCAATTTCAATCCCTCTTTCTTTTTCTAATTCTTTCCATTTTAGTTTTAAGTTCATCTTCCTTCCACAGCTTTGCTTTTGCAACTTTTTCTTTTTCTTTCTCAAGACATATAGAGCAGGGATTCACTTTGCAGTTTCGGAAGCAGGGATTCACTTGTGCTGGCAGGTGTGGTTGCACATCTCTCGGTGTTTCATTCTTCCCCATGTGTCCAAACCACGCCCCACGTAATTTTAATCTGAATTACAAATGGTATGCAATATTCTACGGTCTTAAAAAACAGGGTAACTACGATGCCACCTCACTGAGGTGCACGCAATCGCAGAGGGTGCATGCGCTGGGTTAACATCACGTTAACCATCGAAAAATAAATATGGAGAAAAATAAATTTGGAGGTAGTTTTAATGTTTTAAGTTTTTTATATTTTGGTATAATTTTTTTAGGAGTTTTATGTAAAATTGGGTAAGAAATTTAAAAATAGTTGAAAGTGTAGATTTTAATAGTTAAAATTAATAAATTATATATAAATTTTATGTTTTTAACCATTCCAAGAGTTTTATGTTTTTAACAATTACACTACTGAATTTCAATGAGAATAACAGGAAAACAAAATAGAAAATCTAAAACTTTTAAAAAATTTAACATAATTGAGTTTTATTTTTTTAACAATTACACTACGAAATTTCAATGAGAATAACCGGGAAAAAAAATCTAAAACTTTTGAAAAATTTAACATAATTTAAAAATAGTTTGTAGATTGAGTTGTTTTTTGTTTTAGGATATACCCTCATTCAAATATCAAATCATGTTATCAACATATATAATAAGTCATTTCAACATAAATGAATCATTCGAAAATATAGATTTTAAATTTAACATAATTTATTAATATCGAAAATATAGATTTTTAATTTAACATAATTTATTATTAGTTTGTAGATTGAGTTGTTTTTTGTTTTATGATCATACCAGGATTGAAATATAAAATCATGTTATCCACACATATATAATAAGTCATTTCAACATAAATACATACAAATACAAATGAAAATATGTCATTTCAACATAAATACGTACAAATGAATTTTTAGAAAATATAGATTTTAACATAATTGGTTAACAAATAAGCAGCCTGCTAAAAAGGCATTCAATGCTGGCGGTATATATAACATCAAATCACCTTAATATATATGCCGGATATTGCTGGCCAACATAATTTGCATTGTTTTAGGTTGTACGATGGTCTCCTGATTTAAATACAACCACTCGTCAAAGACCAGGCAGTTCGAGGATAATTAAAGAGTCATAACATTTATGAATACATTATAAAAGAAATTTGTTTTGGTTTAGTAAATGGGGTATTTGCTTGATCCTATAAATAGTAAGGAGATAAAAACTTTTGTTATAGATAAGTTTCACAAACGTATTTGGGAGAAAGAGCTAGAAAGAAAGAAGAAATATTACATTGAAGAGTTTAACCCCACTCATAACCATCAGCAAAAGGATTAATATTTCTTGAAGATCTAAAATTCTTATTGCTTAATTAAGGACTAATTCTCATCAACTCCATTGTAAAACAGGGCGTTGCAAAAGGCCAAAAGAAATGTGAGAGGAAAGAGTATGTATTTTGTACTCTTCCGAAAAAGTGGAAACAGAAAAACATTTCATTTTAGAATGTGAAGCCGTAAAAATTACGCAAGGATTCTAGCAACTAGTTCTTGGGATAATCTATTCATCGAAGAGTTTGTAGAGAAACTGTTATTGTAAAACTTCACAGAAAAAGAGTCGAATAGTTGGAAAAACAATCTATACCATAAACTATTTTTAGTTGTAGACTTTAAAAATAAAAACTTACTTTCTTTCTTTCTTTCCAAAATAACATTTCTTTTTCTTTTTGTCTTTTGAAAATAACATTTCTCTTATGATTTTCTTTTTGTCTTTTGAAAATAACAAAATAACATTTCTCTTATTTTCTTTTTGTATTTTGAAAATAACATTTCTTTTTGTCTTTTGAAAATAACATTTCTCTTTTTGTCTTTTGAAAATAACATTTCTCTTATGATTGATTTTTTTTTTCTTCTGTTCCGTCTTTCCTGAAAATCACTATGGTCCTGAAACTTTTATTCCGGGCACTGGATACGACCTCTTTGAACAGAAACGAAAGAAAAAGAAAAAAAATATCTTTATGACCTGAGGTGATACCAAAAACTGGGATATGAGGTTACCTATGATATCAAGATCCCTGAAATCTGCAAACACGTGCTTCGCTATAGATTCTGCCAGGTTTGCAGAAGTAGCCTTCTGTGGGTGCACAGTGCGAGTCTTCGGAGCACACGCAGAGTCCTTCCAGAGCACATCCATCCTTCCATATGATCACTCCCGCCTCCCCTATTCCCAGAACATCGTCGGTCCAATCATTGGACAAAAGTCCGTTAGGATCGTACTGGTTTTTGACTGA